>RJWT010018597.1:0-18792 GCA_004365215.1 Cuniculus paca
TCCTTTTATGAGTGATACTCTATTTCTTCTCTTCTAGCTTTCTCAGTAATTAGCACACCATACCTCTGTCAATTCAACTTCAATTTTAGGAGTTGCCTATTTCTTCTTTCTCTACTTTAAATCACAGTATCAGTCCTTTTAGCTTCATTTTCAAAATGTATAAAATTTTTTTTTTTACTTCTCTTTACTTCCATAGCTACCACCCTTGTGAAGACCAGAGGTTCTCAAAGCATGATCCCTGGGCCAGTGGCATCCATATTGCCTGGGAAATTGGTGGAAATACAAATTCAGAAATTTTGAATCAGAATCTCTGGAAGCAGGAATCAGCAATCTATGTTTTAACAAGCCTTCCTTGTGAGTCTGAGGAAGTCCAGAAAACTAGCTTGTTCTGTTTCATTTTGCCTCAGATCACATTTTCCTGAAAATGAAAATCTTACAATGGCTACAACTTGTGTTTTTCAATTTTTTTCTTAAATCACAACACATTGCATTCCATGTTCTCCAATTCCCTTCTGTATTGATACATATTATCAACTTACCTCAATGTCTCATTTCATTAACCACTGTCCTTTGACTATGCCAAACTCATGCCTACTTCTCTGACTTGCATTAACTACTCATTTTGCTGAAATTCTTTTGGCTAGATTCTCCTAAATCTAGATGGCTACTCCTTATCAATCAGCCTCTGGCTAGAATGTTAATTCCATGAATTATTTCCCCAAACCTTCATATCCATATACCAAATATCTTTTCATTGCATAATCTTTTTCTTTTGTTAACAGTATTTACCACTACTTAAGATTATATTATTTAGGGGCTTTAGCTCAGTGGCCTAAGCACCTCCCTGGCAAGTGTGAGGTAGTGAGTTCGATCCCCGGTGCAGCAAAAAAAAAAAAAAAAAAAAAAAAAGATTATATTATTTATTGCTTTATTTGATGAATATTTGTCTTTCCTGATAGGATTTAAGTTTAACCAGAAAAATGCCCTTATCCAGCCCATTCATTACTCTCTTGCCAATGCCAGTAGAGCACATGACACATAACTATTTATTGAATGAGTGCAGATATTGGTTCTAGTGACAAATTGTACCCATCTCTTCAACTTATTGAAATTTGCAAATTTTCTTTCTGCTTCATGTTTTACCAGACCTTAAGATACTCTTTTCTATTTATAACAAAGAAGTATCCAAAAAACATGTTTTGAAAAATAAGATGAGAAAGAAGATAAGATAGAGAAAAAGAAGGACCACTTATGATCCCATAAGATTAAAATGATCAGTTAAAAGTTGGTGTATTATTATGCTATTATGAAAATTTCCCTCCCTACTCTTAAAGATGAAGTTATATTGAAATTATTATTTACTTAATATTTTATAATCATCTCTCCACATATATTAATCCAGGTTCTGATTTGCATACTACAGAAGTTGAGTGTATTTGAAATTATCAGAAAATAAATTTAGTCAAAGGATATTGTGACTAACCCACAGATTCACCCAAAGGTCAGGAGAGTCAAAGTTTGAGGTTCTTAGCAAAAAATAACCATCAAAATAATACCACAGAATTGGAAACTGTGTATATAGTTTTGCCACTCATGTAACCCATCACCAAAATGGATTTTTTTTTGCATCACTTTCAATTCCATACATGACTGACAAGGCTTGTGTTATATGCACATGACTTTACTGCAAACAACTGATACTTGTAGCTTCTATGGTCAAAACTATGTTGGACCCTATAATATAAAGAATTTCCTAAATATAATCCTTCATACAAACTATTTAGCCTGAAAGACAAATTTCAATCACAGCTTACTTCTTTAGGCTATAAACATGCCCCCCACACACAATTCAAATACTATATATGTAATGTAATTAGCCCTCTTACGGCTTAAAATATGTTCACCAATTCCCCCAAAATCATCTGAAATTCTCATTAGTCACTGCAGCCATAATGTACCAGAATATCAAAATTACATCCACTCTTTATTTAGTTGTGTTATTATCTTGTTTTATTTGTCTGAAATCTGTGGACTAAATGGTACAGTGAACAGCTAGTAATTTACACATATACATATATGCACATATACACAAAAATGGATAAAGGAAGAAGGACAATAAAAATAGTTACTAAGTATATGCACAAAAATATAATGAACCAAATGCAATTATGTTAACACTTCTTGCCTTCTCCACATAGTGACTTGGATGTGGGTAGAAATCAAAATGTCTTGTAACAGTATCAATAAGTACAATAACGAGAAATGCCACACCTCCTTACATCCATTGGTTTCTAGGTCATAATAATTAAATTTATAAGAAGAATAGCACCATATATTAGGGCTAAGTTCAAACTTAATACTGAATTCATAAGCTGGCACCACAAACTTGAAGAGGTGGTTTTTCAGTTCAAGTTGTACCTGAAATACCAACAGGAAAAATGACAGAATCATTTGTCATTCAAAGTAGGACATTTTGAGACCAAAAAGGAATGCTTCAAATAATTACACTTAAACAAGAAGTGTAAAGCAAAGTGATCCCAGGTAAACCAGGACACATAGTCACCCTATCAGTTCAGTTCTTCAGAGTGATGAGATGCATACTAAACCAGTAAATCATATGAACATGAGCCATCATCCTGCATTGACTGATGGAGAGTAAACCTCTTTTAAAGAAATTACTTGTCTGGAATACCATGAAAAAGAATCAGTTCTTCAACAAATCCATAATAGTGGTACTGACAGAATAAGAGTATAAAAAGCAACTTCAGATGCGGGGTAACTATACAGTTTACTAGGGACAATTTGTTTCTTTATCATGAGAAATACTAAATCAGCCCCCAGTTACTGCCTGGACCAGCCCAGATATGCTGTTTTATTATGACCCACATCAGCCACTGTTGCTTCCGTTCAGCTGCCAGTTGACCATAACAAGTACAGTATTGAATAAATGATGACTTGTAATTACAATTTCCTATTTCAGTGTCTGATAGGGTAAGTTCTTACCTTACACTTTTTTTTTCCTCTTACACTTTTACGTAACTATTCTCCACCTATTGAGCATATATTATTTTAAATGAAGTTTAGAATTTGTTTTTGGTTCCAAAATGCCCCAAGGGATTCTGATTAGAACTCCATTACATTTAGAAGTTACTTTGAGATTTAATGAGGGTTATAGAGGAGAAGGTCCATACTAAGAAATGCAAAGCATTAAAGGTAATCTGGGAACAATTTCCCACTGGCTTACTTAATACCTGGCATATTTAAGTGCCTCAGAATACGTCCCCTAATAAGCATTTTTAAAATGACAATTTTCAGATATTTCATGGAAGAAAAGAAAATCAAGTTTCCCAAATGGCTTATAGGATTTGCTTATAGAAACAATTCCAAGAAGTATGCGTAATAATAGTATTCAGTTATGTAAGATGCATCAGATATCTTGATATGCCATGTATTTCCAAGTTTGGGAACTATATCAATGCTATAGTCTTCAGAGCTTTGTGAAAAAAGGACCATTTTTTGCTGGAGAGGCTGTGGGGAAAAAGGAACCCTTCTCCACTGTTGGTGGGAGTACAGACTGGTGCAACCACTGTGGAGGTCAGTCTGGAGGTTTCTCAAAAAGCTAGGACTGGAAGTCCCATTTGACCCAGCTATTCTGCTTCTGGGCATATTCCCAGAAGAAGTGAAATCATCTTACCACAGTGATGTATGTGCACCCATGTTTATAGCAGCACAATTTGTAATAGTCAAATCTTGGAAACGACCCAAATGCCCATCAATTGAGGAATGGATAAAGAAGATGTGGTACTTTTATTCAATGGAGTACTATTCAGCTATAAAAATGATCACATTGAGGCTTTTATAGGTAAATGGATGTGACTTGAGACCATACTCATAAGTGAAATAAACCAAACACACATGTGTAAACACCGCATCCTCTCTCTAGTGTAAGAAACTGAAAGACTCAATAAGATACAAAATTCCTGATAAATATGGAGAAATGGTTCTGAAATCCAACAGTGCTTTTATTCTTTGATTTGATTGGTTTAAGTCCCTTTCCTACTATTTGAAGGCAATATGTGAGAAGATAGGAACAGCTCTTTTGAAAAATGAAACACTACAGTAGCCATTGCTGGTTTCTTGTTGTCCGACTTGAAGGCCTGTAATGCTCTTTTGTTTTATCTGGTTTTATATTCCTTTGTTTTGTTTGAGTTTGTTGTCTGTAAATGTATGAACACCCATTTTGAAGAAAGCAAGAGACACTAGGGTAACCATTGTTAATCTCCTGTTGTTATGTTTTGAAAACCTGTATAGCTTGCAGTGTTCTGTTTTGAATGTTTGACTCTATTCTGTTTTGTTTTGTTTTTTTGTTTTGTTTTGTTCTATTCTCTTTAAAAGAAAAAAAAAGGACCATTTTTTAAATGATTTAAAGTAAGTCTTATATTTTCTCTGAGTTGCTTTTCTGGTGTGCCAGCTGTATTGGCATGGACTAACATTCTTTGTCTGATGAAAGAATTAAAGAGGAACATTTTTTGTTTAACAGATGAAATGATATGTAAACAAAAGATTGTCATCATTTATTTTGGATGGGTGATAGGAAATTAGGAGATGAGAATAATGCTTAAAAAGAATGCAAAGTCTTTGATCACCAAAAATTAATAGTTACAATTGCAGAGATAGGGAGATTCTTTTTTTTTTTTAAACTCTCTTGAGGTAACTTAATTCATAAATTATTAGGTGAACTTATAGAGCTTGTTAATAGCATTAGCATGTAGCATAATTAATATTAAAATGTATTTCTGTGACATGTCAATATTAGAAAATATTGATGCTAAACTAATCTAAGTAATGGACATTATATAAATATATTTTTATGTATGAGATGTATTGTAATATATTAACTTTTATTGGAATTAAAATTTTATTATGTTGAGCTTTACCCTTTCATTTCCTAAAGACTCCAGTTAGAACTGATCTTTCTTAAGTTTCAACCAGAAAGAGGTCATAGCCCCAAAGTGTAAGTCATACAAAGTGATTTTAGGTTATGCAATCATACAGATGTTGTCATATCACGGAGATATCCAAGTAGAAAAAAAAACATAAAATTCTTTAGTACTCTAATAGAACACATGATTAGAGTACACTATTCCCTTTTATTTTAATCTTCATTGAGACATATCATATAAGTGTCAAGGTGTGTAATAAGTCTTTATATACACTATGAATGAACAACAACCCTTTAATACAAATAACAGGCTACTTCAAGCATCTCAGGAGTCTTCTTCATGCACCTTCCTAGCTAGAGATCTCCACTATTTTACTTCTATCACTACAGATTAGCCTGTTCTCTTGAACTTCCTGCCAATGGAACACCATATAAACATAGTATGCACATTTATGATTACTGCTTTCTTTTACTCAACTCTATGTGAGATTTCACCATGTTGTTGCATGTAAACATCAATTTTCATTTCTATAGTTACAGACAGGTTTGAACCACATTCGCTTCTGGCTCTCAATCACCCATGTTCCTAGAACAGCTGTTCCCAGCATTCAGAGCAGGGGAACAATGCCTTCTCTGCTAGGGCATGGCAACACCCACTGTGACCACCCCACTGTAGGTCACAGTGCACCTACAACAGAGCATTAACTGTTACTAAGGCCACATATTCAGCTATTCTTGTTCCCCCAATCTCATGCCTCCCTTCACCTCACCCCACCTAAGCCAATCCCACTAATCCCTTTAACCCTATCCATAAAGACCTAGCTCAATAAACTTCATTCAGATTCTCCTTTAGAGTTGCTCCCAGAATTCCTGCCCAGAACTCCAAATTCAAGCTGGCTGTGTTCTTTTACTGAGTCACCACCATTTACCTTACAAAGACAAACAGAAAAACTCAGAGTTCAGAGAAAAAGAAATAGTTAAAATTTTATCAGTTCAGTATTAAGTCTGCTTGTGCATTTAAATTCCAGATTCCTGAATGAAAAGTGTTGGCATTATTTCCTTTCTGTTCACATTGCTCATAAACCATAGACCCTCTGGAACCTTTAATCATGCAAGACTTGCTAGGCTGGAAATACAAGAGTAAGAGGCTGATGATATAGGGGTTTATCCTACTGGGTTAGGACTGTGAACCAGTTTCCATAGTAGGTATTTTTGAAAGACTATTTTGAATAGCTTGTTGAATCAAAGGGCAAAATGGCCATTTCTGCCAAAAGCATGATAGTAACAAGTTAGAATCTTAAATTATATACACTATGAACGAACAACAACTCTTTAATGCAAGTACAGGCTATGGGGGATGGTGCCAAGTTAAAGGGGAGAAAGAATTAAACTTAATAAAATACAGAATGATATAGAAGAGAATTTGCTAGCTCCTTCTGTGGGGGTTTGAAGAAATAGAAAATAGATATGTCCATTAAATACATGAAAATGTTTAACTTTATAGAACAATAAAATAAGGGCATAATAAAAAGAAATTTTTAACATTCAAATTGCAAAAATTAAAAAGATATTAGTGTCAGCCTAGCTGGAGGGTAGAGAGCCTTCTACAATGCAGTTGGTTGTATATAATTTGTTACTGCATTTCTTAAGAATAATTTGTCATTTAAATCCAAGACACTAAATATCTTTGTATTCTATTCAATAATATCATGTCTAGAAATTTATTTTAAGGAAGTTGAGATGAAAATGCAGTTATATGTAAAAAGTTATCACATTTTTATAATAGCAAACATTTTTAAAAATCTAAATGCCTGGTAATTAAAGAATAATTTCATGAATATATAACAATATAATGGAACACTGTACATCATCTAGGAATTATTCTGAAAAGAGTATTTAATGGCATTAGAAAATCCAGTGAAATAATAACAAGGGAAAAGGAGATCAACTACATGAAACAGAGTCATGAATTGTCTTCTGTGGAACATGTGTAATGCTTTTAAAAATTTGTCCTTCAAGGACCTTGACACTGACTTTCTATACAATACCATACTAGTTCCCTATTGTAGATATTGTGCTGATTGAACCTGGCAAACCAGAAATGGCAAGTAATATGAGTGCCATAGGAAGGCATAGGATGCAGATGGGTAAGGGATAAACCATGGACACGTAGAGTAGCTTGCGGTATTTTAGAGTTTTAAAGGGTGTACTGGTCTCAGTGAGCCAGATCATCCTCTTTATAATAAACATCAAGACATGGCATCTTGTGCTTCCACCCCTTGGAGGTAGAGGCAACAATATAGTATGCTAGGGACTACTACTCCACCCATTTAGCAGATGACTTAAAGATCTGTTACTTTTCAGTACCAAAGGGATGCATATTCTTAGGTCTGTGTCCTACAGCTCTGTATATATGGACCAGCAGGCCTAGGAATCCTACATAGAGTTCTGCAGTGAGGCCCTGCCTTCTGCGGCACAGAATTATTGGACAGCAGCCTCTACATGCTATTGAGACCTAGGAGAGACTGAGCCCTTGACAAAGGGATAGCAAGTGACAGTGTGACCCCGTCATGGGGGGGCGGATGGTCACAAGACAGAACAGGCCTACGACAATTCCATGTGGTGTGGAAATAGTACTTTGGGGGTCTTTTCAGAGCAGGCCAGTGAGCACAGGAGGATACACAATTATGCTGCTTCTCTAATCACCTACTTGTGGGCAGAGGACTCTGAGATAGCAGAATAAACTGGGCCTTTACTTGGATTGGCTCAGTGTATCTGTGTGAGCTGAAAATGGAGCAGTGTTGCACCAGAACCAGTTTTGACAAATTGCAGTATCCTGTAGACCCAGTAGCAAGGCAGATCATCCACATTGAGGAGTGACTTGCTCAAAAATGGCTAAGGTCTCAAAAACTGTATGCTGCACAGAAAAGTGACAATATCTTGTGATTATAGTACTAATCTTAAATTATCTGTGTCTTTATTATAGCCAGATTATTTAGCTGGAATTAATAAAAAATCAGGATTTATTAATTAATCACTAGAATACTCAAGTCAACTTTTAGTAAATTTAATATATTGCACACATATGTTGAGATATATATAGAATATATAGGTGTGTTAATTTACTAAATTTCTCATGTTTAATTATTCTAATATGCATAGCATTAGAAACATTATTTGCTATTCATATATCTATATTTATTGATGTATCTATGCATAATCTTATTTTTCTAGTATGTTTTAGCTTTTCCAGGTGATAATTTGGGAGACATAATTTTGAATAGAAGTTAGACACAAAGAGATTCTTTTGTCCTATCTTCTAATTTTAAAAACCTTATCTGTATTTAAATTATGTTTTCAGATGACTTTTTAAAATACTATCTGTTATGAAGCTACTAGAGAAAGAAATATTGTAATAGGACCATAAAAAGATACACAAAATACATCATGTGAAATAGTTTATATTAATCTTAAAACTAAAATCTACTGTAAAGTGGGATAGTCTGAATTCATAAATCACCTTTTCCAATATCATATTTTCAATCCAGCATTTTTTAAAAAGGTGAGGTGCATTGTTTATACAAAAAGATACTACCCCCAATATCATATTTTTGATACAGTATTTTTATAAAAGGTGAAGTGCCTTCTTTATGAAAAAAAAGATACTACCCCCCAACACATCTAAATTCCTGTGGAAACAACAAAATATCCCTCAGCAAACTTCAGGCTTCAATTTCATTAATGTTAAATAATATTAAAATTTTTAAACCTTTTCACAATAGTCATTATATTTATTTATTTATCACTCCCCTGGAAGGTAAGGTGGAGAAGTTAGAAGGAAGAAGATAATTTGTGTTGAAGTGATGGCAGAACCAAGACTATGGAGTCAGAAGAGCAGGGAACCTGACAATATCTAATGTCCCAGAAGCTGAGACAAACAAGATACACACATGACATAAGAGCACAAAGACTATTGGATATGGAGGATTAGAGAAAGAACTGAGATTTGAGCAAGACAAAAGTATAAGAATCCACCAGCATTCCAGACCAAAGGTGGTTCAGAAAGTATCTTCTCTCCACAATGTGGTGGGTTCTTTTTTATAACCAGAAAGATAGGAAATGGCATACAGAAATTACCTGATTGGTACAGCTTGGCATTTGCCTTATTTGGGCATAATTTGGCAACCTTAACCCAGGAATTGGCTAAGGCTTAGCTGTTGAGTTATGAGGATGTACATTCAGGTTAGCTTTCAACTTTCTTGCTCAGGGCTCACTTTGGGCCTGATTTTATCCCTTAAGTACAGAGGCTGATTTAGGTCAAACTTGTTTCAGTTTAACAAAATAAAGAAGGACTTTGCTATTTAGCCAACATAGTGGTGCTATTGAAAGAATGGATTTTTAAATTGTAGGTCTTTATTATAAAGCAGTCTTTTTGATTAGATGGTAAGAGGGCAAAGCAGTAATCAGCAGAGAAAGAGCATCTTGGAGAGTTGCCATCCAAACACTAGAATATAGCAATGTGAGCAAGACAAGAAGAAGAGAAGTTGGTTCCCTTGACCCAGAAAGAACCTGAAGCATGAACTGAAGCCCATGGAGAGAGTGAAGAGAGAGACTCTAAGGAAGAAGAAGGAGGTAGCCAGCAGGGCCTACTGTCTGAGATGGGACTCACTGCATGAGAGGAGAAGTTTGAACCTGCAGACACGTGGTGATGGCTAGCAAACCCAGAGGCCTCTGAGGATAGATGCTGCAGTGGAAGGGAGCAGCAGACCTAGAGGGGAGCAGCAGACCTGGAGGAAAGCAGCAGACATGAAGGACTGCACTGGCTGGTGGTGAATGCAAAGGACTCAGTCATCCCACAAGAGAGAGCAATCAGTCTGGAGCCATCTTGGAGACAAGCTGGCTGAGATCAGAACACATAACTGTGGCTGTTTCCATTTACTGACTCCCAGGAGGATTCAGATCTGTGGAAGGTGCTCTTGGAAGCAGTGAGCCAATGTGACTGGTCTCAACCAGAAAGTGCAGGCTTGCTGATATTATCCACTGCCCCACCAAAAAGCTACTGCTGGCTTGCTGGGATAGATCAGCATAAATCAGAACTCTGTCTCCACAAGTTGTCTGCCAGTGAAAGCAGAGACAAACCTGGACAAACCTGGAAGTGGACTTTTTTGATTTTTATTTTCTTTCCATTCTTGTTTGTTTTTTATTTTAATTTTTGTTTCATTTGTTTTATTTCTTCCTTCATTGTTTGATTTTTTTTATGACTGTGAACATAGTATCTAGTCTCTCCATGGTTGTAGTTCTGTTCTGTTCATTTCTTTCTTTCTTTGTTTGTTCCCTCCAGTCTTCTACACCAGTTTCCAAAAGTTAACTTGATCCCCCTTTGTCCTCCAACCTTACCTGTAATATCTTCCTCTTCTACTTCTCTATTTTCTCCTTAACCTATTTTAAATTTTAACCCATGAGGGCAAAATTGCCATACCAAGGACTTGTATACTGTATATAATTTTCTGGTTTGTTTTAGATTTTGTTATAAAGCCACAAATCTAGTTCATATGGTTAAAAGTGGAAAATTATTGATTAGCTCAGTTTATCATTTTCTGGGCTATGTTTGATTGTATTGGTGCCACTATAACCAAAACTGATATAATTGTTCTAAACAGCTGTTCATCCTGATATATCATGACTGAGATTGACTAAGGGTCACAGAAAATACTGTGGTACAGTGCGAAAGAACCAGGGACTGGGTCAAACAAGCAGCAACTTCTCATCTCCAACAAATTGAAGAGGTGGGATCTTCCAACAAATTCAAAGCCCAAAACTAGCTATACCTGAAAGATACCTCAGAGAAGTAGTCATTACCTAAGGGTTCTAAATACTAGCAACAAAGCAACTCACCATAGGCAATATATAAGCCTCACCCTAGGAATTAAACTAAAAGCAGAAAAGAAAATGAGAAGACACTTAAACAAAATGCAACCCCAGAAATCCAGTTCATCAAAGGCAAACCCATGGGGCAATGAGGTGGGATAAATCAAAAGCTTCCCACCTGGCCTGTCTGAGGTGGAAACAGCAAAGCAGTTGACTGAGGCTCTTGAAAAAATCAAATCAGAAATAATCTCTTGGATAACTGCAGATATGGTGTCCACAATAAAAACCATGCTTAGTGATGCTAGAGCAGGTACAGATTAAAAAAAAAGAGAGATAAGCTTAAAAAAATTATGAATACTCAGCATAGGAAAGAAATGGAATCCCTAAGGCAGATCCAAGCAGATGTCTAGGAGAATAAAAATTCCATTGGAAGTATTCAGAGCAGATTAAGCCTGTGTGACAACAGGATCTCAGATATACAAGACAGGTTTTCAGTTATCTATCATGAAAAAAAAAGATTTCTCAAAAATAGCAAGGGACCATGAGAAACCAATCCAGCAGCTGCTAGATGAGACAAAAAAATAACTTAAGATTGATTGGAGTCTACCAAAAGGCAGGAGATACCACAAATGACATTAAAATACTATTCTCAGATGTCATGGCAGAAAACTTCCCAAGCAGAGAAAAAGAATTTGACACACAGATAAGTAAGACATATAGAACACAAATTAGCCATGACCAAAAAAACCTACAGCCAGGCATATCATAGACAAGATTCTAGAAATTCAACACTAGAATAGAATCTTAAAATCTGTTAGGGAAAAGAACAAATCATCTATAAAAGGAAACCCATCAGAATCACAGCTGACTTCTCAGCACAAACTCTCAAGTCAAGGAGAGTTTGGAATGAAGTATTTCAAGTTGTAAAGGAAAATAGCCTTCAACTCAGATTGATGTATCCCACAAAACTATCTTTAAAACCTGATGGAGTAGTAAGATACTTCCATGACCAACAACATCTGAGGAAATTTATAATCACCAAACCAGCACTCCATAGCATTTTTGAAGGACATTCTAGAGAGAGAGATAACAACAACTACAACTTCATGAACTCCAACAGACAGAACCCACGAGACAAGGCAAAAAATTAAACAGAAGGAGTGGATAAAAAAGAAGGGCACCTAACAATAGGAAAATAACATGGCAAGGATAATTCAATACATACCAGTTTTAACCATCAATGTTAATGGTCTTAATTCACCAATCAAAAGACAGACTGGCAGAATGGATCAAGAAGCAAGATCCAACAATACACTGCATACAAGAAATACATTTAATTCAAAGTATATAAAACAGTACTACATGTGACATCAACCTAGAAAAAAGCATGGGTAGCTATTCTATATGTAGTCAAAGTGAATTTAAGCCAAGACTGATTAAGAGAGATAAAGAAGGTCACTACGTCCTTGTAAAGGGAACAATCCAAGAGGAAGAGATAACAATCATAAATACATATGCAACAAATATCAGTGCACCCAACTATATAAAACAAATATTAATAAATATGAAAAATCAAGTACACCCTAACACAATTTTACTGAGGGATCTCAATACCCCACTGTCACAAAAAGACAGATCAACTAGACAAAAAATCAACAATGAAATATCAGAACTGAATCAAATTTTGAACAAATGGACTTAGTAGATGTCTACAGAGTGTTCCATCCCCAACATCAAAATACACATTCTTCTTAGCAGTACACATAACATTCTCCAAAACAGACCACATACTAGCACATAGAACATGCTTAAGTAAATGCTAAGGAATTGAAATTATCCCATACATACATTATCAGACGATAGTGCAATGCAATTGGAAATCCATAGCAAAAGAAACCATAAGAACTACATAAACACATGGAAATTAAATAGCACCCTCCTGAACAACTAAGGATCACAGATGAAATTAAACAAGAAATTAGATGGTTTTTGCAATTCAATGATAAAGATGCTACAACAAACTGGAACTTATAGAACACAATGAAAGCAGCCCTAAGAGGGAAATTTATAGCAGTAAATGCCATATTAGGAAGACAGATCAAGCACATATAAACAACTTAATGGTGAACCTCAAACTTCTAGAAGAAGAAGAAGAGCAGGCTAAGCCAAAAGCTCATAAGAGAGAGGAAGTTATAAAGATTAGAGCAGAAATTAATACATTGGAGACTAAAAAGACATTACAAAGAATTGATGAATCAAAGAGTTGGTTCTTTAAAAGACTAAATGAAATCAACAAACTCTTATCCAACCTTATCAAAAAAAAAAGGAAAGAAAAAGACTCAAATTCACACAATTAGGAATGAAAAGGGTGAAATCACAATGGACTCTGCAGAAATAGGGGAGATCATCTATACCTACTTTGAAAACTTGTATTCTAATAAGATGGAAAATATAGAAAAAATGGAGAGATTCCTAGATACATATGAATTACCATGGTTCAGCTGTGGTAACTTTGAACCAAGAAGATATAAAAATCCTAAATAAACCAATATCAATCAATTAAATCAAAAATGTAATTAAAAACCTACCAACAAAGAAAAGCCCAGGCCCTGATAGATTCACTGCTGAATTCTACAAGAAGTTTCAAGAAGATTTAACACCACTACTTCTCAAGCTCTTTAATGAAATTGAAAGGGAAGCAATATTCCTAGATTCATTCCTGGAAGCAAGTATTACCTGATACCAAAACCAGAGAAGGATCCAATAAAGAAAGAGAACTACAGGTCAATCTCCCTAATGAACATAGATACAAAATCTTCAATAGGATACTGGCAAACAGAATGCAGCAAATCATCAAGAAGATTATGCACCACAACCAAGTGGGATTCATCACAGGGATGGTTAAACATACACAAATCAATAAATGTAATACAACATATTAACAAAGTCGAGGGCAAAAATCATATGATCATCTCATTAGATGCAGAAAAAGCTGTTGACAAAGTCCAGCACTAATTTATGATAAAAACCCTGCTGAAGATTGAAATAGATGGTCTTTATCTGAATCTGATAAAATCTATCTATGACAAACCAACAGTCAACATCTTACTAAATGGACAAAAACTGAAAATTTTTTCTCTAAAATCAGGAACAAGACAAGGATGACCACTGTCTCCATGTTTATTCAACATAGTCCTGGAAACTTTAACCAGAGCAATTAGACAAGAGAAAGACATAAAAGGAACAAAGACAGGAAAAGAAAAAGTTAAATTATCATTACTAGAAGATGTCATGTTACTCTGCATACAAGATGCCAAAAACTGCACTAAAGAACTGGTAGATTTAATAAACAAATTCAGAAGCATAGTTGGATAAAAAGTCAGCAATCAAAAATCAACAGCCTTCCTATACACAAACAGCAAACTCACTGAGAAAGAAATCAGGGAAATAACACCTTTCCTAATAACATCCAAAAAATTGAAATACCTAGAAATCAATCTAATAATGAATGTAAAAGACCTCTATATTCAAAATATACAGTACTCTGAAAAAGGAGATTGAAGAGGATATTAGAAAATGGAAAGAAATTCCTTTCTTTTGGGTAGACAGGACCAGCAGAGTGAAAATGGTCATAATTCCAAAACTGTTATACAGATTTAATGCAATTTCAATGAAAATTCCAATAGTGTATCTCACAGAATTAGAGAAAACAATCCTAAAATTCATCTGGAGCCGTAAGAGACCAGGAATAGCAAAGGCAATTCTGGGCAACAAAGGCAAGACAGGACATCACAATCCCCAAAATTATACTATAAATCTATGGTGATTAAAAAAAAAACAGACCTGAAGATCAGTGGAACAGATTAGAAGATACAGAAACAACTCCAGACATAAAAGCCACCTTATCTTGGACAAAGGTGCCAGACAGATTCACTGGAAGAAAGATAGCCCCTTTAATAAATAGTGCTAGAAAAAAACTGGCTTTCACATGGAAAAGATTAAATATCCTTCACCATGCACTAAACTAAATTCAGAATGGATGAAAGATCTAAATATTAAAACAGAAACATTGAATCTACTGGAAGATAGAACAGGTAAGACTCTTGAAGACATTGGTATAGGCAGAGACTTTATGAATAACATCCCAGTCACACAGGAACTATCACAGAGAATCAACAACTAGGATCTCATCTTACTAAACAGCTTTGGCACAGCAAGAGAAACCACAAACAGGATGAAGAGACAACCCATAATGTGGGAAGAAATATTTTCTAGCTGTTCCTCAGACAAAGGATTACTACTGAGAAAATATAAAGAACTCAAAAAAACTCAGGCCTCCTAAATTTAAAGGCCCAATCCAAAAATGGGCATCTGAGATAAATACACATTTCTCAGATAAAGAAATACAAACAGCAAATAAATTTATGATAAAATGTTCACCGTCACTGGTCATTCAAGAGTTGAAAAGTAAAATGACATTCTACCTCACCCTGGGAAGAATGGCTATTATCAAGAAATCAACCAATAACAAATGCTGGAGGGGCTGTGGGGAAAAAGGAACCTTTTGCCACTGTTGGTGGGAATATTGATTGGTGCAACCACTCTGGAAATTAGTGTGGAGATTCATCAAAAAACTAGGATTGGAGGTCCCATTTGACCCAGCTATTCCCCTTCTGGATATCTTCTCAGGAGAAATTAAAAACATCATACCACAGCAATGTATATGCACCCATGTTTATAGCAGCACAAGTTATAATAGCTAGATCTTGGAAACAACCTAAATGTCCATCAGCTGAAAAATGGATAAAAAAGATGTGGTATTTTTATGCAATGGAGTACTACTCAGCCATAAAGAAGAATAAACTTGAGATGTTTATAGGTAAATGAATGCAACTACAGATCTACTTATAAGTGAAACAAATCAGACTTACATGAGTAAGCATCATTTTGTCTCCCTATGTGAGAAGCTGAAAGAAATAATATATGTGTGTATATAAATATGATACTTAAAATAGTTATACTACTAACTTCTCTTAGTTCATTGAAAAGAATGGTTTGTGCTAATATTGTTTGGACATTAAATGCAGATATCTGGTACTCTGAGTAACTAATTTAAAGATAGCAATACACAATGTATTAACCACTGTTATACCCTCTAATTAGTGTGTTTTGAAATTGTGTTACTTTTTTTTCTCTTTAAAGTTAAAAAATATACATATAATAAAGCAGTCTTTTTCTACTAAAGACATGGTTTAAGATAATTACTCTAATGCATGTTTATTTGTTCTTTTAACAAATATTTGTGAGCTCCTACTATGTACCAGATACATGATAAATGCTGGCGACACAAGACCTATGCATAGTCCTTTCTCTCATTCCAGTGAGACCATGTGGGATAAATAGCAGAAGCAAGATAATGAATGCAGTCAGGAAACATTTTCAGCAGTGCATAAGGGGAATTCTAAACTGAGTTGTAGTGGGAATGGGAGAAGGGTAAGGCAGATCATATGAGATACAAACCCATAAACAATTGACAGAAGTTGACAAATCATTTCATGTGGAAAAAGAAAGGGAAAGCTTTAAAAAAAAACCAACAATTTGAGTAGTAAATTGTAGATATCATTAATACAAACCTCAATCCCACAAGTATAGGTTCCAATTTGGGTTAAAATTGGGATGAACTGAATTTGTATGTCTTATAAGATATCTAAGAATCTAGATTTAGAGCAAGAAATCACTGTGTCAGAGAGGGTGAGCCATCTAATTTATCGTCCAAACCAGGACAGCTTGGCAGCTGAATAGGGCACTAGTAATAACAACACTATGATAACAACCATAAATGGGTAATAGCTGAGGAAAACTGTGACTCTAAGCTGCAATCATTCACATCCCATTGTGCTTGGTTTTGCCAAGAGAGTATAAAATCGTTAAGTGAAAGTGCGAAGGAGAGGAGCAGTGAATGAATGGCCATAGCTACTCAATGCAGTAATTCATTAAATTGTGACTTGGGAGACATTGTGTTGGGTTATGTGCTGGGAATCTTTCCAAAGATAGATAAGAAACCTTGGAGAATACATAGTTAAATGACCCCTTTGTTTTTAGAAATCTATTTTGTAGGGTTTTTTTTTTTAATGAAACATACAAAAACAATGGGGCAGAAAAAGACATAGATAGGTCAGCATTCTATCTGTTTAGATTGTGAGGTTTTACATCAAGGCTGCCATTGGGGGTGGGGGCAGTCCTGCTGTGGGTTCTTGAGGCAGTGTTGTGAGTGTGTATGCAAGGAGCAGGCCACAGGATAAACACATAGTATATTATTATTATATTACATCATGATATTATATAAAAGGGTATAAATACTTAAAACTCAATGTTTTCTAAAAACTTTTTGGTATGTTATTATATGCTGGAGAGGTTGTTTACTTTTATTTGTATCGATATGGTAGAAATACTATAAAATAATAGCTACTGTGCATCTCTTCCCAGTTCCACAATATATAATGTCAGGTAGGTAGTTTGAAATTAACTATGATGAATATATTTACTCCAAGGATATTGGTAAACATTACAAATGAGGACAGCCTTTCTCCACCAACCTCAAGAGCTGGTTATATTAAAAGATTTATTTAACTATATAGCATCTGCCACTTTATACCTTTAAAATAACGATAGTACAGATTGTTAAATGTTTCCAAATGACTTCTTTTTAAAAATAAACTGTCAAGCCAGGTGTGGTGTTGATGCCTATAATCCCAGCACTCAGGAGGCTGAGGCAGAGGGATCACCACAAGTCTGAGGCCAGCCTGGGCTACATAGTGAGTTCAAGGCCAGCCTGAACTATGTAGTGAGACCCTGTCTCAATAAATAAATGAATAAATAAATAAATAAATAAATAAACCAACAAACTTCAAAAATAAAATAACCACATTAAATCTATTGCAAAAAGAAACTGCTTAGGAACTACCTGACCATTTGCTTCAAATGAAAGCACAGTTTAAACCCTATTTCTCTGCCAAAATTTATTTTAGTAATATCTTGAGACAAAAAATCTCCAGACTCTTAGTGTGGGCACAGCTATGTATTAATAAACATGAATTTTATTTTGCATTCTTAGATTGTCAGCAATAAAATTTTAGTTTTCCGGGAACTGTTATCTTTCTAAATTAATGTACAGTCACAAACTTAACTTGGCTTTTTTAACATGCTAAGTTTCACATTTACATTTGTGCTTTAGTGATTCTTTTTCTTGATGAAAATATGCTGACAGGAAAAGCTTACATAAAATCCAAATTAGTTTGCTTCCAACCACAGTAGTTTCGCCATGATATGTTAATATACCAGAACTAAATGAATTAGTTCTTCAGTATCTTGAACTAATGAATATGGACCAAATTTGAATAGCAGTGGCCCTGGTAGCATTGTCCCAGTAAAGCAAAGCCAAGACTGGCTGCATTTTTTTATTTATGTGGAATCTCAAAGAAGTGCTAATCAGCTGATTTGGATTACAACTTCACAGTGCTCTTTTTGTCAGCTTTATGTGTCAGTGTACATTTCACTGAGACACTTTCATCAGACTGGATAATCTAGCAAAGCTGAAAGGGACTGATTAATTTTCTGTTCCTTCTACCTGTAGTTAGACATACACAGGAGACCTGCATGCATAACAGCTGTAAGAAAAAGATACAACTGAATTGATATAAAATACAGTCATAATTTGTAATTGGCAGGTCCCTCCCATTCCCAGGTTTATGGAATCTGATACAAAGACATGATATCATGACTCTCCAAGTCATCTTGTTAACTATCTGGGCATTGTCTAAAAGTTACCCATTTGAAGAGATCCTCATATAAGTTTCTACAAGGTTACTGTGCATTAAATGGGAGCCTAGCTACAGTCATGGTTGCAGCCATCTCAACAGACTGGGTAAATTTTGAACTCCTCTTATGCTTAACAGCCTCACTTGCGGGATGCAAAGTTCAAG
>RJWT010018598.1:0-18766 GCA_004365215.1 Cuniculus paca
AAAATAAAAGCATTCAGGTGCTGCTAATGATAAGTCATTTTATGGTCTGTAATGTGTAACACAGACATGCTTTAGCTGGCATTCTGGTTAAATCTTTTGTGATTCTTTTTCTTGCTTTAACTTGAGTCATGTCAGTTTCCTTGCTCTACCTCAGTGTTCCATCCCACTCTGCTCAGAGTCTTTGCACATGTTTTTCTCTCTGCCTGCAATGACTTTGCCCTGATACCATAATCCACAGTGTCAGTTTCCTCACTTTAGCATCTGTGACAACTCAGTCTCAAAATAACTTCCCTAACATCATTCTCTATCTTAAAATCTTGTTTTATTTTCTTCCTGACATGTATCAAACCTATGCTATTATATATTTCTTTGGTTTTTTAATGTCTCCCATTTCTAGAATGAAAACCTCAAAGGTAGTTAGTTTTCCTGTTCAGTCCTCCATGTCTAATCCCTAGTATATTACTTTGCCCAATTCTAATGTTCAATACGTATTTGCTGAAAGCTTAAGTGTTTTAATCTCTTAAAGTGCTTACAGTTTGTACAAAGTTATTGTTCTCAGGATGAATTTACCCCAAAACACCCCATTAGAAAGTAGTGGAATTCAAGGTGAACCTGTAGTTTCTGGATACAGATTAAATACATTTAATTGCTATAATATTCAGGAAAAATTTAAAACTTTATAAACTTTTATAGTTATCCAATTTCTCTGAAGCATAATGATGTGGTTAAGGAAACAGCTAGAATAGCATTAATATCAATTATCTAAATCCAGTAACATGTGTAAGTTCTGTGCTACATCTTGCTGAGTTAAACATATATATGAAAATGTTCTGCAGAACAAGGAAAGATTTCAAACATCTCTGTTATTAATTATATAATCTGATTTTTCTACAAAGGTAATTTTTGAGTGAATTTTTTACAGTGACTAAGGAGTCATGAACAGAAATATTTTTCCATTTAATTTTCCATCCAAATATTAAACTCTGGAGTAAATTTAAAGGTCAATTATTTAACTCGGTTCCCCATGCTATTAGTTTCAGATGTTGTGCAACATTCAGTCATGGAAAGTAGTAATTATCTTCCTACTTGGGAACAAAATAAAGAGAAAACATAAATAATTTATTATTTCCAAAAATATACTTTCCCCATGTTTCCTGAGGCCTGGTAGTAACAATCTTACATTTATGATGCATATATGAAAACATACATGTTTACGTTTAGTTTAAAAGTCCAGCCATGAGCTTTCCTTTCTGAAAATAATAAAGTCGAGATGGCATGTATATAAAAACATAGACACCATATATAAAATTGATTGTTCTTCTTCATTCTTTAAAAATTAATGTTCAAAATTAAGTATATAACATCTAGATATATTTAAAACCCATTAAATGGTAGAATATGAAAATATTTCTATGTCAGTTAGCATGTCAACTGAAAGTAGTAAAAGAAAAACCACTATTTCTGAGTCCTTCCAGATTAATGTCCTATTCTCAACTTGATCAGTAAGGAAGATTTCAGTGTTTTTTTTTTATTTTTCAAATCCCAAATAATTCAAAGATTCAGTGAAAACTTGTGATTAAAAATGTGGAATTTAGAAAGACTATTTCCCCAGAATAGTCATGGAGGAGGCTTAGTACACTGAATGAGTTAAGTTGGTTGGTATGTTACTATGTTTCTGTTGTACAGAACCACTTAAAATATAGTTTTGAATTGATAAAATAATCATTATTTGTGTACCGTTTATAGTCATTCATTTGCCTCAAAACCCTTACATAGAATGTGTTTATTCAAATACATTTTGACCTAAATTAGCTACTATCTATTAATTCATTTTTTCTAGCAAACTTCATAATTCTAACTTATTAGCAACTTGGAATTTTAAAAATGAGGGATCTAATTAAGAAAATAATACAACTTTAAGTTATTAAATATATTGCTTCTCTATTTCAAATGTCTGAGAACTTTTCTCATATTCTCATTTTGCTTAAGAAAAAAGGAAAATTCTTGGCTTGTATGAAGTGGAAAAAGAAGTCTTGTGGCAGATATTCCTTGAGAAATATGCCAATTTAGCAGTCAAATGATGCTGTCAGCTACATACCTACACTTTTGCAAGTGTTCATCCTTTACTCAAACCATGGTAAAGTTGTCAAAAATATAGTTACCAACGAATTCATCTTACAAACCTGATAAACATACATAAATTCCATATGTTCAATGTTTTTTCTGGGGACACTGACAACTTTTTATTTGTATTTGCAAGATAATAACAATCCACAGTGTAAGATAGTTCTGCAGAGATATGTATAATAAAAGAAATCATTTTGTCTCAGTAGTCAAGCAAAATCCTGAAATTCACTGTCCTTACGAAAGTGTCTTTATAAATAATCAAATATCAGTCTGGGTAATCTATAAAGAGGAAAAAAATATTTTTTTCACAGTTCTGAAGGTTGAGAAATTCAAGATCAAGTTGCCATCAAGTTATGTATTGTAACCCAAACTGTTCTCCACTTCCAAGATGGAACCTTATTCTATGATCTCACAAAGCAGCAGGCAGGAAAATAAAAGGGTCTAATGCAATATCATGTCACGGAAAAAAATGATAAAAGAAAGGAACCCACTTCCCAAAGATGCTTTATAGGGGACGTAATACCTTACAGTTCTGCTCCTGTCTCAGAAATACACAATAATTTACTAATATTTACAACTGACACTATTGGGAAACAAAAACTGTTAGAGATGTGAAGATCAAACAACTTCAGTGATGTTCTAGGAAAATGAGGTAGCAAGTACTTTTGATTCTTCTCGGCTCACTTAACCAAATTCCCTACTTTTCCATCTGAATCAAAGTTCCAAGTCACAAGAATTCATTCTAACCTCAAACATAGATGTCTTTTGAAGTCAGTTCCTGAAGGCTCTCTCCAATATCATTGGAGGTTTATCAACCCACAGGCAAGACATGTCAAGACAGAAGAGTTAATGTCCTCAAGGACAATCGTCTAATATTTAGTGGCAGAATTTAATAAATACTTCAGTTTCTTGTTATTTATTGGGATAATTCTAACCCAAGTGTTATGGGACTCTTAAAAAAGCCACCAGAGAGCGGTGTACTATCTACCAATGGCCCAAACTTATGTATCGTTTGCTGAATTTTACCTGTTTTCATTTTTTCACTACAATCACTTTCCAAATAAATTTTCTGCACCCACATCATTTGTCTCAGGGTCTGCTGTCATGAAAGACTAACCAAAATGATAGAATTTTCAAGACTAGTGTATTTCAAACATAGTGAAATTTACTGGTGAGAAACTCAAGAGTCCAGAGACACAGAAATGGCTAACACCATAAAATCTTACGCAGAACTGAATTTCTTCTCCTCCCTGTCAAACTGTCTGCTTCTTCATTCTATGTCCCTGACATATGGCAATAGTCACCTCAGTATAGATTTCTGTTTCTAGCCGTGTTCCTCTCCATGTTATCTCCTGTACTTGTGCCTAAGTAATTTCTTCTAAACTAGAAATAGAAATATTCTCTTGTTCACTTCTTAGGGGATTATTAAGACATTAAGATGCTGCAGAAAGAAAAGTCCTCAAAAATGTTAGGTGAAAAATGAGTTATAAATGTCACATGTTCTATTATTGTTTAACATCATGCTTTTTTTCTGAAAAAATTGTTTCATATTATGGCACAAAGTCCTCTAAAGTCTAATTCTAAATATATCTCTGGATCTTTTCTTTCTGTCTCACAGTTACCCTTAAGCTTTCTCCATTTGGAAGAACTTTCTATTAGAAGATCTTTACTTAGCATTTGTTGTGATGAAGAACTGCTGAGGATAAACTCGCTGAACTTTTTATTATCAATACTTTTAATCCACCTTTATATCTAATAAATATATTTCATTGGCTATAGATTACTTGTTTGGCAACTTTTCCCCCAACACTTAAAATAATTTGTTCCATTATTCACTGTCTGCCTTTGGTTTTGAAAAAAGGAAAACTGTCTTCAAATCATATTTTACTTATACGCAACATGTTATTTTTCCCATGGTTTTCATTTTCATTAGCTTATTTATGTTTTCCCAAAATAGTGTGTGTGTGTGTGTGTATGCACACGTATGCGTGTGTACTCTGTTTGAGGTTTACTAAAATTCTGTGATCTGAGCAACAACAGATCACATTATATAAAAGGTAGGCTTTTTGTTCAGGATTTATTTCTTTTATTTTTTTCATTGTTCTTTTCATGCGGTAACTTTTGAATGTATTAAACTAATAGATATTATCCCACACCTCTTTTAAAAATCTAACATTTTTCATTATTTTTTGTCTTATTAGTTTATGTACTAGTTCTTTGATGCTTTCTTCAGTCTAAGAACTGTAGCTATGAAAATACTGCTATTTTAACATTTTGATATGGTATCATTCAATAAGGGAACGTCTATTTTTTCTTTGGTTTTTGTTTTTTGTTTTGGTACTGGAAATTGAATCAGGATCTTATGCTTGCCAGGCAGTTGCTTGTACCGCTGAGCTATATTCCTGGTTGTCTATTTTTTCTTAACGTCTATTTCTATGATGATATTTCTCTTCTGGTCATACTCTATAACAAATTTTTATTTACTTAAGTGTATTCTAAACAATTGCTTTAAAATCATTCTCTGCTCATTCTGACTTCTTGGTCATCTCAGAATTGACTTGTATTTATAGCCATTTCCATGGTCTAAAGGTAATATTTTTCCATATTTTTACAAGTTAAGTAGATTTTGATTGCACACTAGAAATTATTGATTATACACTGTAATTTTAGTTTCTTTTTACTTTTTCTGATAAGTTTTGGTTTTGTTCTGATATGTACTTGAACTACAGATATATTGCTTTTATTCTGTAATTCTTTATATTATTTTTCTAGGAAATGTTTAGTGCCGTTTTTTTTTCTTGGTGCTGCAATATAGTCTTCGAGCAGTTTCTGTATTGTGAAGATGAAATCTCAACTGAATGCTTCATTGATCAGAAATTCTTTCCATACACAGTGAGCAAAAACTCCAACTTCTACCAGCAGCATGCTATTTTGGGGATTTTGATTCATTTTCCTTATCCCAGCAGTAGTTCTTCTTTTCTCAACCTTGTGGAATTTCACTCCGTGAATGAACGTCCCAGAAGTCCATCAAGAACTTATGGGAAAGCCTGTTTCAGATTTTCTCTCAGCAATCCTTTCTTTTCAAAAAGTTCTGCTCATGAATTTCAGCTGATTGCATATCCCAGCAACACTATGTCTGTTAGTAGTGAGATCATGCTGCTTATTTAGGCTTCACTTCCCTATGCCATGGTCAGGAGTCTTATACTTCCCTTTGTTTAACAACTACAAGAAAATTTCACATTTTTTGTCCACTTTTACTATATATTTTTAACATTTTAGGTGAATTCCATTTAGTATCATTAACTCTATTGTAGCCAACACACTATTACCATGTTTTCAAATAAAGAAATATTCTCTAACTAAATGCTGTATATCACTAAAAATATACTAGCTAGTGTTCTCTATAGGAACAGAATCAAAAGAAAACATATGCATATTTAAGCAAGCAAGTTTATTAGACAGGCTTACAGGATCAGTGGTTCACAACTGAACATGCACACTGAAAAAGCAGAGCATACAGTGTCTGTTTAGCCCAAGAACACTGAAGCTGTTGAAGAAGAGGGACCAAGGGTACAGCACCAGTATGAGGCTCAGGGCCTGAAAATTCAATGAAGAGTCCAGTTGCGAGTCTACATTTTAAGCTGAAGTAGCTGGGCACCTGGAGACCCATATCCTAAGGCTACAATAGCAAAAGGGAACAACTGCTCAGGTAGGCTGGAGCTCCTCAAAATGGGCACTGTCTTTCTTTCCCTTTTTATTCCACCCATACTACAACTCTTCCCTACTCAGTTTGCTGACCTACCTGCCTATCGTCTGGTGACACACCCAAGACTATGCTTTGTCAATCTGCTAAGCTGTCTTAATTCATTCAACTTGACATATCATGAGCAATGATCACAAACAGAAACTAAAAATTACAGTTCTAAAGGCAGTTTTCCTTTATTAATATAATCTCTATTTTTGAGATTAAAAAATGGAGAAGTTACAGGAGTACTTTCATGGGATGGTATTAAAATCCTGTTGAAGTCTTTAAATTCAGTACAGTTCTCAGATTGTAACTCAACTCTTTTTATTACTTTTACAATACTTATTTACAATATTTTATTTATAATACTTTGTTCTGTGGTTACACTGAGTAATCCTCAATTCACAATGGTTACAAATTTCATCAAAAATTATTTTAAACATTCATTTGCTAATGTTTTTTTTGTATTGGGGATTGAATTCACAACCTTATGCTTGCCAGGCAAGCGCTTATGCTGCTGAGCTAAATCCCCAGCACAGTTGCTAAATTTTTATAACCCGTTTTTCTTTATTTCTTCTAAATGTTAATAAAAGCATCCTTAAACTATTGTTTTGCTTACTATCACTGTTTGAACTTTCCATTTCTAAATCTCTTATATTCAGAAACAGGCACGTGTCATATGGTACAGATATTTCTGTTTACTTTATACTATATTTATAGAAACAATACATTTTAAAATGCCTATGTAACAATGAAAATTTTGTGAAATCATCAAAAGATTGTAACCTGTCATGTTCATGAATGAAATTTTGAACCATAACAATATATTTTGCTTATTTTCTGTCCTCACTGTTTTCCTAAATTTTCTCTACTTTCACCTTATCTAAATAACTCTTAGTAACCTAAGATATTATAAATGGTTATAATTATTTCACTTTTATTATTTATGATTTTAAGACAACCTTATTCTGTCAAAATCTTTTCCTGCCTTGAGTATTCAGAGGGAATTTTAAATTTCATGACAAAGGAACAACAATGACAAAATTTGCCCTTGGTAAAAATTACACACAATACAAGTGGTCTGCAAATTATATCCTAACAAACTGTAGGGGGTAATTGCAATTTCCCTACAAGTAAACAAATTCTTTTCTCTAACACTCTAGTTTCCAGGGATTTACTGTCAGTGGGTTTCACAGTATTGAACTAGAAATACCTAATGAAAGGGAGGAAATAAAGAACCATTTAACTTATACTGATAAAGGAATAGAAGCATATTTTTCTGCTCCACTGCTATTTCTCAGCAGGTTACATATGTACAGGCTGATATACATTCCAGATCCCACAGGCTATTGAAACTTAAAGACCTTAGTGTCCTTGGCCTGCTTATGACTTACAAGAGATATAAATATGGTTTGGGGATTAGGGATAGAGGGATTGCATGTTGCAAATTTTAAATTGTCAATTAAACAGCATCATTGAATCCTGACTAGAACTGCTAAAGGCATATTTGACTGAAAATGGATGGATTAATACAGAAATTCCCTATTGACATTTAAGATACATATCTATGATTTAAGACACTTGAGGATCTGTATCTAAACAATGTGATTCCATTTAAAGTGCTGAAAGCAATTTTGTCTTAGTAAACTGAAAAATCTTCAGTCAAATAAAGAAAAACTCAAGACATACTTAACTTTGCAAACTAATTGTCAGCAATATTTGCATTCACTATTCATGCATGTGATACCAAATAGATACAGAAATACAGATTCACTGGATGCAGTTGTGCCGAATATAAAAATACAAAACCATTGCTGTATCGGCAAGTCCTTGCTTTGTTGTTTGATAAAGATCATTAGTTTGCTTTTCTAAGAGTAAAGGTTCACAAGTAGAAACATTTACATTTTACATTGATATAAATTTTTTTATTCCTATTCTTTTCATATAACAAAGAGGTACAGTAAGTGAAAAAATAATTTTAAAAACTGAAACCAAAAAATAGAGCCTGGGTTATCTGAGTGAATTTATTGTCACCTGGATTAAGTTTGCAAAAATTCTTATGCTTAATAGATAAAGGAAACAGCAAGGTAAAATGTAACTTAAATGTTGGGAGATTTAAAATACTGAGCAATTTATTTTCTTCTCTAAATATTTTTAAGAAAATAATTTGGTTATTGAATGTTTTTAGACACTTCCATTCATTAAAAACAAATAATAATAATAATAGTAAAAGAAGAATCCAAGCTGGTTGTGGTGGTGCATTCCTGTAATTCCAGTACTTGAGAGACTGAAGCAGGAGGATCATTTCAAGTTCGAGACCAGTCTGGGCTACAAAGAGAGCTCAAGGCCAACCATAAACTGAATAGCAAGACCCTGTCTCAAAAAGCAAAAAAAAAAAAAAAAGAAGAATCCAAAATCTTGGTTTTAGTCATTGTTATTTCTAAGTTCAAAATAATATTTCATTCATTCACTTGCCATAGTGTCTTATGTCTTTATGCTAATTGAATTTCAATAGCTTCCCAAAAATCACATTATATTTTTACAGTAGTTGGATTAATATTTGTGCCAGTGATATTTGTTCTGTTTTTTGTTTTGTTTTTGTCTTACTTTTCTCTCATTGCTGAGATACAATACCTCACACCCAAAATTAAAGAAGGAAAAGTTTATTTAGCTCACAGTTTGTGGAGGTTTCAGTCCATAATCAACTGCCCTCCTCTTACAAAGGCTGAGGATGTTTACAAAGTGAGGACCCTGGCCTCCTGCTGAGTCCAACTGAAAACTTAGTAACTCTGTTTCTTGAGGTGAGGGCATGAAAACAAGAGGTTTAACAAGTTGTCTTTGAATAGCCTGCCCTCTATTACCACATGAGGCTTTGAGGGGGCAGTCAGACACAAACCATAACAGATTTGTTTTGTTTCATTTTGTTCTGTCTTGTCTTGGTGTTGTGTATTAAACCTAAGGCCTTGCACATGCCAAGTATGTGTTCTGCTCCTTAACCACACCCACAGTCATTCAAATAATGTTGTATTGCAGCCTTTTTTTTGCTCTAAGACATAGAATGGAACATAATTTATCACAGAATAAAATGTAAAGTCTTGCATAAGTCACCATTTTGTATTTTTGTGTAATGCATATAAGAATATATGTAATATACATATATGCATACATATATACACACACATTTATACACACATGATGCAATATAAAAACACATGTGCTTCACTATTTTCTTCCAACATATGAAATGATTTTTTGTGTGATTACATCTCAGTCATTACCTAAAAATACTCTCCAGCAAGATATTTTATTGATACTTGTAAAAGATTTTGTGGTACGCAACAGTTTTGAATTTTTCTCTCAAATGATCTTAAAAGAATAATGTAAATCAATGCAGATTTAATATGTTTACAGCTTATTTTAAAAAGTCATCATAAATTTAAATATATGACAAAAATATAATTCCTAGAACAATGTATATAATGTTATCATGAAATAAAATGGTTATACAGGAGTATAAAATATTCAAAATAGTCTAAAATCATATTGATTTTATTTTCATATTCACACATTTTAAATACAGAAAAATGTTTCTCCTTAATTGATCCATTTGTATCACTAATTCCTATTTTTATCCTACTTCACAAAAAAATTTAATATATTGCACATTTTTCATTCAAACATTTTATTATTACATCATAATTATTTAAAGCAAAATATGTACACAAATTAAAATTGTATTTTTCTTGAAAGAATCTTTGAATATTATTATACAGCTATTTTAATTCTATATCTGGATGAAAACAAAAATAATTTAATAAGCAAAACATAAGACTTCTACTTTGCTATACTGAAGTAACTGGTAGGGACCTTACTGCCTCATCAGTAAAAAAAAAGTAGATAAAATTTAAAAATTCAATTTAAAAATCTGGGCATTTGGCCATTTGTGGACTGTGGGTGAAGAGAACAAGAATTCACCAAGAAGGAAGACCTCCCCACAAATCAGCATCATGTGCTGGCCATCACCACTGGAGGGCACAGCCAGACCCCAGCATCCTCCAGCGCACAGGCTGGGAAACAAGAAGAGCCAACCCCACCCTCCTCCAAGTGACCAGCTGATCCAGAAAAACACAGGTTGCAATGGTAGCTATTGAGGTGAAATGCAATTTGAAGCTTGTGGTGTTTGGTGTTTCACTGACTTTGCAGGTCTAGGGCCGGTGGTCTGATCTTCTATTCAGAAGATAATGGTACACAGTGTAGCATCTTTTGGGGATGTCCTTCTGAAGGTGGTAGCCATTGTTAATTCCCTTTTATCTTGTTTTGAAGTCCTGTGTCATTCTCATTGTATTGTTGAGTTGGGTTTTATTTTGTTTTGTTTTGTTTGATTTTGTTATATCCGATGTCATGGGCAGCTATCTCAAAGAAAGCAAGATATTTTATGGTACCATTTTGGATTTACTATTGTCTTGTTTTGAAGTCCTTTATTGCATTAATAGTTTTGTTTTTATTGTTTCTAGTCTGTTTTGTTTTGTTTTACATTTACTATGTCTGAAGGTATCTGAAGCTTTTTTGAAGACAACAAGGGACATTCTGGTAACCACTGTCGATTTTGTATTGTTTTGAAGTCTTGTGTCATACTGGTTTGTTTTCATTGACTTTGTTCTGTTTTATTTTGTTGGTTTTATTCTCTTTAAAATAAAATACAATAAAATAAATTCAGTCATTCAGTATTACAATTCTATACTGCTCAAGAAAAGATAAATATGACATTTATTTGATAATGTTTAAATTATAATATTTATATATATGTCTATTAGAAATTCATTTTAATATAAAATGTGGAAAAGTTAAATTTAAAATATGAAAGAGTTTTCTCATAAGAAATTCAACCTTACCAAATTAATAGGTAGAGGCAAAGTTTGAGATACAATATCAAAGAGAAAGAGAACTATTAATGATAAGAAAAAATTACCAAAATTATGTGTATAGATTAGTAAACCTGCAAGTATAAGAAGGAAAATTAAGAGAACTTAAATTAGAAATTGTCAAGTCCACAATTTTTTGCAGAAAGTAAAATCCTCACTGATAGTAAATATAAATCAATATTCAGAAAGCATGTAGAAAATATAACCAACAGTATCAATCATTTCACCTACTTAACATTTATAGAATATCTTAAAGCAGAATTCACATTTTCTATAAGTGCATGTGGAAAATTTACTAACATGTATCATGTTCTTTGCCAGACAACGGAACATTTTAAAATTTGAAGTGGTGCAGAGAACTTTTCAACTGAAATGAATCATAATGACAAACTATGTCTGAATGATTAACAGATATTTCAAAATTGGTTAATACTTTTTAGAAAAATAAAAATATTTTACCAAGAAAGTCATATGGATTATTAAAAATTATTTTTCACAAAATAAACAAAGTTACAAGATACCTTTTTTGTGTGTGAAACACAACTAAAATGCCTGTAGAGGATAATTTACTGCTTTATTTGTTTGTGTTTGAAAACAAGAAAGGTCTAATATCAATGTCCTAAGCTTTGACCTTAAGTATCTAGAATAATGTGATCCCACTGTCCCCAAAACGAGTAGGAAAAAGGAAATAACATAGCTGAGAGCATAGATCAACAAACTGTAAAATGAGAAAGCAATAGAGGAAAAGATGTGAAACAAAAGGCTGTTTCATAATTAAAAAGCAACAAAATTGTTATGTTCTAGCTAGACTGATAAAAAGCAAGACAAAAAGAACAGAATCAAAAATTCAAGAGAAACAGTCACAACAGATTCTTCATACATTATCATGTAAAAATAACTGTGAATAACTGGTAATTCAAATACTTGGATAAAAGTGTAAATTTTTAGAAAAATCAAGTTGTCAAAATTGTCACATAATAAAGAGCAAGCTGAATTGTTCTATATGTTTTATAAAACTAGAATCTGCAATTTAAAATGTTTCACAAAGGACATTCTGAGTCCAGATGGCTTTTCTACTGAAGCCTATTAACATGATAGAAGAAATACCAAATCAGATAAAATATTTCTGAAATTAGAAATGGAACTACTTTTCTGCTCATTTTATGAGGTAAGAATTAACCTCATATTCAAACCAGATACACACATTACAAGAAAATACAGCTATCAGTCAATATCTCCCAAGTGTATAGATGCAAATGTCTTTAATATTAGCAAATAGAATCATCCATATAAAAAAATTACACATTTTGAATTAGCCATATGATTTCTGCAAATGTAAACAATCATTTTACTAAAAGGAGCATCTTACCTTGATAAATACTGAATTGAACAAGTTAGCAAGAAAGTGACACAAAATCTTATTTGCCAATCTCCAAATAGGCAGATATGATACAGATATAAATTTATCAAGATTTTATATATGGTAGGTGAAAATTACACATTCTTTTAAAGTAACTTCATCTTTTAGTGACTCTCGAACCAGGTTTCTCTTGAGTTGATACCATGTTACTTACATATTATAAAGTATCAATAATTCATTATTCTGCTTTAAATATAGTAGAAATTATGAATCATTTATGATTACTTTGCAACTATTTGTGAAAAATAACTGCTCTGTGTAGGTGCATGCCTATAAACTCAACATTTTGGGAGGCTGAGGCAGGAAGACTGAATGTTAGCATGTACTCTGGGCAGTTTAGCAAGTCTCTATCTCAAAATAAAAAGAACATAAAAAGGACTGAGAAATGTAGCTCAGTGGAAAGACCCTGGGTGCATTACCACTACCAGAAAAAAAAAATTAATATTTCAGCCACATAAAATTAGAACATATTTTTTAAATCAAAAAAGTTACACTTTAAAACCACACATCATTATGCTATTTTCACTGTGATTCTATATATATATATATTTTTTTTACATATCCATTTTATTTATATATACATATATAAATAGAAAATTTAGGGACGTAACTTGGAATTTGTATTTTTTAATGAACTGTAACTTGTGACTGTCTTATCTTTTATGCCTCAGATCTACTTTGAACTAATAGGTATCTGGGTTTTTCCTATATATGTTAAACAGATTGCTATGTTTCATTCTTGTGGGACCCTAAATTCTTATTGTAAAGTTTTAATGAGTTAGGAACAAGCCAGTCTGGAATTATCATTATTTCTTAGCCATAAAGAAAACCTAAATGTTCATGAAATTGTACAGCAGATGAAATATGACAAAACACAGAGTCCCCAGGGAATTTGTAGTCAAGTAGCTCTGACATTTCCAGTATTAAACAAAACAAAAGCATGAGTTGTCTAGTCTCTTTGATGTTTACCTATGAATGTAATTAATGTTTTCATTCAAACACTTTTCACATGATTTAGCACAGCCTGATGCACGATTTTAAATCCATCTGTACATGACACAATTATTGTAACCTGATTTACCCAATCCAAGTCAAACTCTAACTGTGGCGATGCTTACCGAGTATGGTTCCTTGTTCCTGAGACATTATTTTCTCCATTTCCCCTATCAACAATTTGATTATAAGCAGAGAGGGAATTTTATACACTGTAGATAATTGAAATTTAGAAACTGACAGCTGAATATGTTTTCATATAAAAAGGAAGGCAGGAATTCCAGGAGAAACGAAATGTCTTGGGTAGGCTTTGAAAAATAAACTCTGTCTTTGATTTCCACCTTTTAAAACTTTTCTGTTCAAGGAACAAAATGCTCGGTGGGAGTTGCCTGTGGAATTGAGCCATGCTTTATAACATGGGCTTCTAGCCAGCTAGTCACTGCCTAGGCACCAAAGAGCAGATTCCCCACTGTACGTTCAAACTGCATGACAAGTAGAGAATCACCCTGTCAGCACTGCACCCTAGCTTACCCAAATTGACAAAAATTTTCTGAATTACACTGTTCCAGGGCTCCTGCATTGACAGGAGGCAGTCAAGCCTGACAGCTCTTTCCCTCTTGTCTGTGATCTTGAAATCAATTGCACAGCCTGATGCACAGAATAATGGCTGTGGACTATTCTGCAAGACTTGGCCCATCTGGTCACTGAGGAAGACAGCATCGGCGGCTTCCTATCGATCTGGGAGGAGCATGCTGCTACACAGAGGTGACCTCTGTCTCCACCTGGCCCTGCTATTGAGGGAATCAGTTTCACAAGTGTGCTCATTCAGGAATGGCAACAACTTTTCTACCAACGCATATCCACCTTTGTTTTCAGTTAAGAGCTCATTCTTTTTGGGATTAAATAAGGAGGAGTGAACAAAAGAAAAATGTGAAAGATGTGGACTTGAAACATATTTTGCGTAAGTCTGTTAGTTAAAGCTTTGGAGAGATTAAATATTTCAATATTATATTAGACATAAAAATGTACTTGACTATTTTATGAAATCTTATACATGTTACCATTAAAGGAAATTCTTATATCAATGACATTTTATTAACAAATCTGATTTTTACTGCAAAAATTAGTATTTCCCAAGTTGATCCCTTCTAGTAAATGATTGATTTTTACTTAAAAGTTTGAAGTTGATTATGCAGCCTACCTGTTTTACATTTTAAAGAATTTCATCATAGATGAATTATATTAAATGGACTTTGAACTTATAAAAACTGCAAAGTACTTCTGACTCCTTTATTGTGAAGAAAATACTAAAAGCACCAAAGTAAGAAAAAAGTGAAAAAGTTAATAATCAAGTAAACAAGTAAACAATGCAGCAAGCAAGAAAGAGAAAGAACACATTAATTGAAGTGAAAGTTTGGTTCTTTACTATAATTTGCAATCTTATTTATTTACAAAGATTTTATTTTCAGAGCAGATTTAGGTTCATACCAATTGAAAGTATGGGCGTTTTCCACATGCTTTCCATCCCCACACACATACGACCTCTGCTACTCTCAGCACCCAGCACACACTGACAGTCTCCGTGATTACATGCACTCCCACTAAGCAGTACACATGTCACTGCTGATGAAACCACAAAGTATGCTCATGCTTATGGGTATGTTTACTACAGGAAGAGGCACACTGCCATTAATATCCCTTTCATCAAGCAAATGTAGCCCATGTTTCTTGCTACTTTCTGATGTAGTTCTAGAAGTCCTCTTTGGCGGGTGTCTTTTGGAGTTGTAATAATTAAATTGAATGCTGCTGCATAGCACCATTCAAGGGAAAAGCAGTGTCACTAAAACATTTAAAGTGTCTTCTCATTTACATTATTCACTAGATGAGCGTGGCACAGTGTGATTTCTAACTCTTCCTTACAGTCGAACTAACTGAACCGGGTTCATTAAAAAACCAAAGAGCCAGAGATGGTGCCAATTAGAATTTAAGAGCCTTTATTAGTCAGCCAGTGACTGGACAGCAGGACCCACACAGGGAACCACTGTGCAGTGCAGAGTGAAGGAAGAGCTAGGTATTTATGTACTATAACCATACCCCCGGTGACAATGGTTACAATTAAACATGCATCTATGACATCCTGGTTGCCATCCCTGTTGACAATGGTTACAATCACACATACATCTATAACATCCTGGTTGGCATACCTGCTGGGGCACAGTGCACTGAACAGACCTGAGAATACGGAACTAAGTTACATTCTCAAGGGGGGAGTAGCCTCACAAGCAAAGGAGTGGGGAGGTACAGACAGGGCTCAGTAGTTTTTCTATTATGTTAGCCTACAACACTAACCATAAAGGTAAAGGTTTTGAATTTCTTCTGGACATCACAGCAGCTGCAACAGCACAACTAAAGACAAAAAACGAACTTCCAAAATTTTGAGATCAGTGGCAAAATGTCTTCTATTAATATATTTCTCTTTAAATTTAAACATTCATCTCAATTCCACGGGAATATTACAAAGAATCAACAACTGGAATCATACCATATTAAAAAGCTTTTGCACATCAAAGAAACCAACAGAGTGAAGAGGCAATCCACAGAATGGGAAAAAAATTTATGAACTATTCTTCAGACAAAGGTCTAATATCTAGAATATATAAAGAACAACAATATTTCATTCATTTACTTGCCATACTCCCTTATATCTTTAGCAATCAATCACTTTCCAATCACCAGTTTTTTTTATAGTAGTTGGATTAATGTTTGTGCCAGTAACATGTGTTATGTGTTTTGTTTTGTTTTGTTTTGCTTTTGTCTTAGTTACTTTTTGTCATTGCTGAAACAAAATACCCCATGCCCAAAATCAAAGAAGGAAAGGTTTATTTAGCTCACAGTTTGTGGAGGTTTCAGTCCTTATGAGACTGGCTCCAAGGCAGGGTGACATGGCAGAGAGGCCACTGTTCATGGCAGCAGAAGAAACAAAAACAACAAGAGCAAAAAGGGAAAATCGAGTCTCTTTTTCTCCCTTATGTTGTATGCAGGTTACTTGTCCTAGGGCACACAAGATAGATAAGATAATCATGCACCTAGCTTCTTTAGTTCCTTGAAAAGAATGTCTTGTTCTAATAATGTTAGGACAAGATATCATGCCTATATCTCATACTCTGAACAACAACTACAAAGATAATAAAAAATACATCAACTATTGTAATGATAAAACTAACTTGTTTTAAAACTTGATTTCATTGTTATGTTTATCTTTCTTTTTTTCTCTTTCTTCTTAAAAATAAAAAAAAATTCATTTTAGAAAAACAGAAAAAGAACAATAATAAAAAAATCAAACCCTTCCAAATTTAAAGCCCCAATTCAAAAATCGGCATCTGAAATGAATAGACACTTTTCAGATGAATAATTATAAACACCACATAAATATATGAAAAAAATGTTCCACATCATTGGTCATTTGAGAAATAGAATTTAAAATAACACAGAGATTCCATACCTTTCCAGAAAGAATAACCATAATCAAGAAATAAACCAGTAGCAAATGCTGGCAGGGCTGTGGGGATAAAGAAACTCTTCTCCACTGTTGGTAGGAGTGTAAATTGGTAAAACCAATATTGAAATCAGTAGGGAGATTCCTCAGAAAACTAAAACTAAGGGCTGGGGATCTAGCTCAGTGGCCTAAGCGCCTGCCTGGCAAGCGTGAGGTCATGAGTTCAATCCCTGGTGCCACAAAAAAAATAAATAAATAAAAATAAAAAGAAAATAAAGAAAAGAAAAGAAAACTAAAACTAGCAATTGCATTTGACTTAGCTATTCCCTTTCTCAGTATTTTCCTCAAATCGTTAAAAGCATCATACCATAGTGATACATGCATACCCATGTTTATAACAGCACAGTTTGTAATAGCTAAATCTTGGAAATGGCACAGATGACCATCTGTGGATGAGTGGATACAAAGTGTGATTTTTATATAAAATGAACTTGTACACCACCAAAAAGAGGGATAAACTTGAGGCATTTCCAGGTAAACGAATGGACTTTGAGAACATAATTAAAAATGAAATAAATCTGACACACATGTTTAAATACTGCATTGATTTTCTCGTGTGAGAAACCCAAATGGTAAATATGGATAGATGATGGATACTAAGAAGTAGGATGAAAATGTTCAAATGCGAAGGTGAACAAGGAGAGGAGAGGGGAGAGGAAAGAGAAGGAAGAGGGATTTAAAAAAGAAAGTAATAGAAGGAAAACAATAGAAATTAAGTTTTGTAAAGGGAGATGGGGAGAAGAATTGAAAGAAAGTGAGGGGAATGGAAAACAAAGAGTTAAGATATATTACGTACAGTACATATTCCCTATGATGAATGTGATCATTATGTATATCAGAAGTATACCAATAAAATAATAGCAAAATAAAATAAATTTAAGCATTCACTGTAGTTATGATTGTACCTGGTACATTCTTACATCACCCAAACATCATAGCTTCCATTACTTATTTTTGGTGATGTACAGTCCCCAGCCCAAGTCATCCCATTCAAAAAGTGGTTCTGTTATTGCCTCATGCCTGGACTTTTGTTCTTAATATGAAGTCATGTGTCAAAATTAATTTGGCCACAAAATGTCTACTGAAACAACTCATGAATTCCAGGTCCTACAGGGTCAGGAAAATATTTGTTTTCTTTACACTGCATTTATAATGCATAATATAGTATATATTCAAATAACGAGTATTAATAATTTGTTGATCTAGCTTTTAAATGTATGAGGACATGGCCTAAAGTAACTAAATGTCCATTCATTAGTATACTGATACTACCTTGGGTAGCTCTTGAATGAAGAAGTTGTGTAGTAAATATTGAATAAGTTAATCTAAAAAAGAGCAACAATATAAGTACAATGGAAAACTAGGACAAAATTCAGAGTTGTCACAGGAGTTACAATACTACAATCATTTTGCCATGTACAGAGGATAGAATACGATTAATGAAATTACAGATTACAAACATTGTTATATTGAAATGTGAGTTTTTAAATGTATTACATCAGTGTGATCTGTAGGCATTAACTAAGTTAATCTGTAGTCTTCTTCATTCATGACTAATAGTAGTAATAACTCTTAATTGGAGGGCAATTCCTGTAAAGTGCTTTTGAAATGCTGGTACGTTGTAAGGAATATAAAAATCATCTATATGTTATCAACCAAAATATTATGTTTTTATGTCTGAACAATTGTAGTTTTACACTTTAGTGATTTAGAAGTGTTTTTGAAGCCCTGTTTGCCCTATCTATCTACAGTTACAGAACATAATATATTTTTTCTAATAGAAAAGTGGACCACGGTGTGCAACAGAAATAAATTTCTGGTAATCATACTGCTTGCTGAGATTCTTTATGTTATTGTGCTGCGTGAGATTCTTGTGCATCAGATATAAAAATAAGGGCCAGGGATATAGTTCAGCAGCACAGCGCCTGACTGGCAAGCATAAGGTCTTGAGTTTGATTCTTGGTACCAAAAAGAAGAAGAAGAAGGAGAAGAAGAAGAAGAAG
>RJWT010018599.1:0-18778 GCA_004365215.1 Cuniculus paca
GAATTTGAACTCCAAGAACACTTTAAATCCTGACACAGGAATTAGAATTAATTTTCAATGAACTCAGTCTAACTGAATGGGACATCATCTCACCAACTGTCAGTCAGTGGCTATGGGATAGGAAATCATGAACTTTAAAATCAAACTTACGTTCTCATACTCGCTTTTGTACTCAGGAACTGCCATGCATTCTTTGTAGAGTCTGAAAGTGCTGATCTATTGAAACTTAGTTTCCTTATCTATAAAAAATAAAAATGATAATATCATTTTTGCATGGGTTTTGATTTTTGATTTTGTTGTGTGCATGTGTGTGCATGTGCGAATGTGTGTGCTTGGTACTTAGGCTGAACCCCAGGAGCGCAAGCATGCTAGGTAAGTGTCATACCACTGTGCCACATCCCCAGCTCCAAAATGTGTTATAATCAAAGAAAGTGTGATAAAGAATGAAATTTTTCAATTTACAAATATTTCCTAACAAACTTTAGCTTTCTTTACTCCTTTTCTAAAGCTACTGACTTTAGGTCAAGCAGTATCTTGAGAGTGGGAAGAGTTCAAGGGATCAATATCAAGTCAAATCTATATAATCAATTTAGCCAGGTGACTTGATTAAAACTGAAACTCTTTACCTGTCCTCTGTCTACTCCATTTTCCAAGCATTTTGTTCATTGTTTCAACCATAAAGAGCCTTCCTATACATTTTTCTGATCACTCTGTCTTGTATAAAATTGAATACCCCAATTATATTATTATATGTGTTATGTATTGTGTGTACAGCTGTGATTTATACATTAAAAAGAATAAAAACATTCCATCCCACCAGGAACAAATTTTCACAACTTTGGGAGTGATACTGTCCCCACTGAAATCCATAGCTTATGGTATAAAAGAATTAGAAGAATGTTTGAGGAGATTTATTTTAAACCTGTGAAAGTATTACTGAGTTCTGTTTCAGAATAGACTCTTCTTGAAATCACTTCCTATTTATTAGAGATAGGAAAGAATTAACCAACTTTAAACAATTTTTTTACTTCCTATGTTCATTCATCAAAGTTCTGACCAACCTATCAAACCAATGAACCAAAAAAGGAAGCTAGGGTGGAAGAAATGAAATAATGCTGTTCCCTTCTCAGAGTGCACACTGCCTGCAGCACAGGTACACAGATAATAGGGTTAACGCTCCAAAACTTAGCTCCACAGCAATTATCTAATTGGTTTTTATGCTAGTCTAAGTCAGTGTCCAAATTTTGCCCAGGTCAATGTCTGGTCTTCTCTTAAAATTATAATCAGTGCTATTTTTGTACTAGTGCCGATAAATGAAATATTTATGGGAGGACTTTACTAAATTGCAGTTATTTAATTGAATCTTTCAAAATAACAATGATGACAAGTAGCACAAATTAATTGGCACATAGAGCTTTTAAAACATAGGTTATATTTTTCATTACTTATGGTTATGGTTTATAGCTAGATGTCTCCCCCAAAGCCCCATGCACTCATAAGTAGGGCTTCTAGGAGGAGATCGGATCATGGGTATGTGATATTCATCAGCAGACTAATTCACTGCTGAGTTTATAGCAAACTGTGATATTAGGAGGTAAAACCTGGTTGGAGGAGGTGGGTCCCTGGGGGTGTGACCTGGAAGAATGTATCTCACTCCCTCCTCCCTTGATCTCTCTCTACTTCCTACCACGTCATGAGCTTTTTCTCATCCTTCGTGCCTCTTTACCATGTCCTCTGTCCTGCCAGGGAACCATCAGAGACTATGGACTGCAACCCCTACAAACTGTGAGCCAAAATAAACTACTCCTTTTTTAAATTGTGGGTGTTGCATGTTGTGTCTCTGTGACATAACAGTAACTAAGACAGAGAGAAAGCCACAGTATATTATATTAAGAAATAAAATATTGATATAAATAATGAAAAGACACTAAGATTTGGTGATATAAAAAATTATCAACAAAAGTTATAACAGAGCAGCAGCAAGTGATAACAAGGATGTAGAGCAACTGAAACTTTTATAAACTGCTAGCAAGAATGTAACATGAGTCAACCACTTTGGAAAACAGCTTAGCATTTTCTTAACAAGTTAAATATACAAAGCACCAACAAATCTTCTCCTGGGTATTGGTATTTACTCAAGATAAATGAAGTATAAGTCAACAAAAGACTTACACAAATGTTTATAGCAACTTTGTGATCTTCAAGAAGAAATTATGATATAGTCATACAATGTGATAATAATAATAAAAAACAAAATACTGACATGACAACATTAATGAATGAGTCTCCAAAACAATATGCTTAATGAGAGAAGTCAGACACAAAATAGGGCTTGTCTGTTTCCATCTTTATGGAGCTCTAGCAGACAGTTCTAATCCATAATGACAGAAAGCAGATCGGTATGCCTGGGGCCAGCAGGGAAGAGTGAGGGACTGATGAGGAAGGACACTAGGAAAAGATTTGGAATAATGAAAATGCCTCGTATCCTTGTTGTAGTTGTGGTTAAATGTGTCTACACAAAGTGCATAAAAAGATAGATCAAAATGCTTTTGAAGAAGCACAAATGAAATTCCCCTATTGTGAAAATGCAGATAGAATTTATAGGATCAGCACAGCAGTCAGCCTGTGATACAAGCTCCGTAGCATATAACATTTACATTCCTTGTGGGGTATAGTACATGCACATAGTCATCTTAATTCCTTTTTTCATGCATTTTCCCTTCCCTCTTTCTCCCTTCATCCACCTCTTGATTCCCTTTTTCTTTTTTGTACATGTTTTCTACACAAAATGTTTACCTTCCTTATATGGAGTTGGTACACAGTCTTATAATAGTATATTTCATATAGATGTTTCTTGACTTATAAGGGACTACATCCAGATAAACCCATTATAAATTGAAAATATTGTGAACCAAAAATGCATTTAACTAACCAAACATCATAGCTTGACCTTGCTTACCTGAACCATTCTCAGAACATTTACATTAGCTACAGTTGAACAAAAATCATATAATACAACCCTGTTTTATAATAAAGCATTAATATCTCATGTAATTTATTAAGTAGTATGTGCAAGTGAAAAACAGGATGGTTTACTGAGTACACTTTCACACCATCACAAGGTAGAAAAACTAAGTCAAACCACCAAAATGCCTCAATATCATAAAGTTTTTCTCACTGTAAGTGTACAGTTTTATGATTTCTGGTGATTACACAGTTGTGCAACCATCATTGCAGTCCAGTTTAGGACACAGTCATCCTTCCAGAAAATTCCTCCAGGTAGTCAATCCCTTCTCTCACTCTCTATAACTTTACCCTTTCTAGAAATGGCATATAAATTGAATTTTATGTAAGACAAAACATGATCTCCCATGACTGACTTTCTGTTTTCTTTTTCCTCCATTTTGAGTTCTTGTGATGAAGAAATTCAGGTCCAAAGTGGTTATGAGACTTGTCTGAGATCACATCAGCACAGACCCAGAAAAGAGCACATATTTGCTGATTTGCAGGCCAGGACTTTGTCAGAATACCATGCCATTGTCAGGAAGTAGTGAGCCAGAGTACAAAAGAACATGTTGGGGCATCAGAACTGCTCTTATTTCTAGCTATGTAGTCTGGACAACTAACAACTTCCCTGAAGCTCAATTCTCCTTACATAAAATGAGGCATTATTATTATTAATGCACAGTTCTGTTCTGAGGAATAAATTACACATACAAAGGGCATAGCACAAGGGCTAGGCAAACACTAGCAATTTTGTAAATGATAGTTTTCATGGAAAATAACTTAAAGCACATTTCATCAAGACAAAGGACATAAGGAGGGAATGAAATATATGTTGGTAATTAAGATTAGGATTTAAACATTAACTTACTTTAAATTTTAGAGTAAGAGTGAGACTCGCTGATATAAAACAGTGCCGGCTACGTGGGGAATGATTTGCTAAGTGTAGTTAAACTATAATTAATTTAATTGAACATTGTTTTATTTTCTCAGTAAGGGTCAGTAAGGGAGAACACTACATGTACTTTTTTTTTTTTTTTGCTTAATTTTATGCCTAACTCAGTAGTTCTCAGTTGTGGCTGCATATTAGATTCACCTGAAGAGTGTTAAAAATTTCCAACTTCTGGGTCCCGGCTCAGATTCTGTTTCATTGGTTATCAAAGGTGTCTGGGAAAGAAAATTTGAAAGTTTCCCTTGGCAATAGTAATGCATAACTATTGTAAAAAAAGCCATGGCTGGATTCAATTTCGGTTTGTTTCCTGGGTTGTGGGGAACAAGATCACAACTGTGGCCTAAATTGTCTTTAGACTCTGCCTCTTCTGTCCCCTCAGGAAGAGGCAAACCTCAGAGCCTCACTGTCCCCACCCAGGTCATGTGTCCACTGCTCATCTTGGCACATTTTTCTAACAGTGCTGAATTTTATGTAATCAAGTGTGAGGGCTTTGCATGAATGACATTAGCTGTTCCTGCTTGGGGGGAGGTTGTCCTCCACCTCCACATCTCACACTGCCTCTTCAGCCTTCATTCAGAGCTAGATGTTTGACAGTCTGCAGCAGTAAATGCATTTCTCATGAGCAACAGCATCAAGAGGACAAGTAGAATCTGCATGGATCGTTGCTCTAGTTTAAAAGTTCTAAAGACCCATGAAACCTACCCAGCTTCCTTATCTTCTTTGGTCTTCAAACATTTAATCTGTGAAATTAATGGAATTTATTTTATGAACTATCAGGTATTGTCCAGTTACTATGATACTGTAATTCTCATCATTAATATTATACTAAGCAAATTCTTTAAGTTGCATTGTCAACTTTACTACTTGTACATACAAACGCCTGAAATGATGATATAGATCTCTGTTAAAATGATTGACACTTACACATCAGGATATATCTGATCTTTGAGCAGTATATTTAGATTACATTTCCCAAGACATGCAATTACTCAGTCTATGCTTTTTCAAAGGAGCTGGCAGCTGTTATCGAGGAATAGTTACATTAATAAATTATTATTCTCTACTGATAAGGTACTAAGAGAGCCCTGTTTTATTGATTAATTGACCAAGTGTTGTATTGCAAAATTATACCATGACATTAATCATTACTTAGTGAAATGATTAGATCCTCTGTGGGATGCTTTGGTGCCCTGGGTAAATCTCTGATAAAGTCACAAAGTCCTTGCTATGGAATTAAAGGAAAGTTGTTTTAAAGAAAGGAAAACAACTCTAAATAGTAAAATAAATATTTTCCTCTGCCTGTGGGTGACCTTGTGTTCAACCTCTTCCTTCAAGGGAATGCTGTCTCCAAGCCTGTGGTTTTGTGGCATGTCAGTAATTCTGGGGTGTCAGTCCATAGTCAGCAGTGGCTCCTTCCCAGCCATACAAACCTGATTTTCTCCCCTTCTCCTACAAACACCCACAAACTCACTAGGTTCCTCATTTCCTGAGATGGATTATGTTTAATGCCAGTTTATAACCATGTTACAGATCTTTATCCCTGAAATACCTTTAATAAGGGTCCCTTCCTTGTTTCTAAGGCATACTCTGGCAAATCCACCAGTCATATAGAAACTCGGCTTTCTGGTGAAGCTAAAACTGGAAAAAGTATGGGTCAATGAAATAATTTTTTTGAACTCACAGTGACTCTAAATGTATCAGCATTACCACTTGTAGAGGTTTGAGGACAGCAGTCATACGTAATGAAGGAAAGCATGCAAACCCAAAAGATGAGAGGCTGCCTCAAGAAGACAATGGAGTACAAATATCTAGATATGCAAGATAAGTTCCATCCTTTTGTGTTTATAGTTGACAACACAGTATTGTGTACTTAAAACTTTGTTAAAAGGGTTAAAAAAAATGAGACTATCATAATGTAGGATTTAGTGCAATATGTTATTGTTGACACTCTTTGGAATGTCCAAGTGGGATGTCACTGTCACATCACCCTGGAGCTATCTGAAAGAAGCTGGACGCTAACAAAAATCTGAGAGTAACTAAATCAGAAGCGTGTGTTCCAGGAAGGGTGCTGTTTGGGGCCAAACTACTATGTATTTTTGTGTGCACTTCTGAAACTAAGTCTATACTACATGACTGTCTTAGTCAATTCAGGGTGCCATGGCAAACTACTACAGCCTGTGTGTCTTAAACAACAGAAGCTTATTTCTCACAATCCTGGATGCTGGAAAGTCCAGGATCAGGGAGTCAGCATGCTGAGTTTCTGGTCCTGCTGTCTTCCTGGCAGACACACAGCCCCTATTTTGCTGTGTGCTCACATTGCCTTTGCATGGTTCCTGCGCAGACAGCTTACTCTTCCTCCTCTTGTAACACCACCAGTCCTGTTGGGCTAGGATCCCACTCTTGTGTCCTCATTTAACATTAATCACATCCTATAAGCCTTCTCTGTAAACATAGATTGGAGGCTATGGCATATGATTACTGTGAGAACACAAATTTAGTTCATAGCAATGAGACCTCAACTCACACAAAGTATCCTTAAATGCAGAAATCAATTTTACTGTTCAAAGCAATCCATATTTAGAAAACATTTTAAAAACAACTTGTTTTTGACAACAGCCTGCTTTATTTAAAATTACTTTTAAAAGATACCCAGTATGTAATATAAAACAAATGAGAATACTGAGATGTGAGGCTGTCGAATGTGTTTGGCCTATATGGGGATGGATAGTTGCCTCTGCTCCAAGTCAGCTTTGAGAAGACCCAGAGGCGGTGCCAAGGAGCTGCCATACTGGACAAATGGTTTAAGTGCACACTACATGACAACCCCCCAAAAACACCTTTCCTGTCCAACAAGAAGATATGCAAGAGTTGATGTGCCTTAGGGTTGTAGGAAGAGAAGTGTAACAGAGTGGAGTCAAACACGACCCTGAATGCAATAAGAGTGTCAACTAGAGGAGGTCTCACTCTAAACCATCAGAGCATTTCTCAGGGGGATGTAACCAACCAGTCTTGCCAGTTACAGGCTTCTTGAAAATGTATTCCCTTTAATATTTTCTTGATAACATCAAGGCTCCTGAAAAACTGGAAACATCACCTCATTAGGGAACTTTTTGAGACCTGGCATCTGCATGAAACAGGACATAGTCATTACTGCAGGAAAGTCTCTTACCCTCGTCATAAAAGAAATATACTGGATTTGGGTCAGGACAACTCTGGTCTCATCCATGTTTTGCTGTCAATTAGCCTTGCTGGAGCAGTGACCTCGTTTGCTAATCAGTAAATGAAGGGGTGGATTAGGGCTGTGAGTATCAAACTTCAGTGCATGTAAGAAGTAGTCAGACAGTTTATCCACAACATAGTTTTTCTGACCTATAGCTCTCTCAGAAAACAAATTCTGATTCAGTTGTTCTGAGGCAAGAACCTGGAATTTTCCTTATTTGCTGGAGTCCTGATGCTTGTCATACAGGCGGTCAACAGGTACACATACATACCAAATCTCTCAAGTCCTTTCACTTTTCAGATCCTGTAATTTTATGGTTTTAATGTTCTTACATCTCACTATCCTGAGCTATCTATAGCAGAAGTTTTAAACATCTTTGCTCATGCTAAGCACACTGGGCCATGCAGTACGATAATGTCTGTGAGACAGAGGAAACTATGATGACTAAATTGTACTCATTTTTATGAAGCGACCTTCATTCTCTGTAGGCTGGTGACTTTGTACCTCCAGAGCATATTTACAAAAATACTCTAAGAAAAGAAAATTGCTTGGAATGTTCTTCCAGGACCTTCTCATTTCTCGTCATGTGACTATTTCCAACCCTGTTTCTATTAGGCCTCAGAACCTGAATTCCAGTATTCAGATTAAAAACAAATACAAAAAACACTGAAACAAACAAACAAAAACGTGTGACTTTCCTGATATCTCTTAGGTCTAGATCCATTTCCAAGGCAATTATTGTGCTTTAGTTTCAAAAACAAAAGCACTATACCATCTCGTAGGATTGTCCCAGTTGTTTCCAACATCTCTGTGATCACTGCTTGTGTTTAGTTGATGTGAATAGAGCTCAAAACAGTTTCCTGCAGGCAGGGATGTCTAACATGAATTGTGTGTTTAGGAAACATTACAGTGACCATGAAAGTTGGTACTTTGTAAAGGCAGTACTCTGAGAAGGAGACTGGGGAAGGACAGCAAAAACATGATTTCTGAGTAATTTCATGAAACCCAAGTTTTTCTGACACCAAGGACCAATGAATTGCTTTTTTCACAGATGAGGGAACCATCAAACAACATTTACTTTTGATTTTTTGTGAAGAAAGTTAATGATTATAACTTGGAGTCAGACAGATTAATATTTTATATTTTTCTGTTTATTTTTAACTCTTCTACTACCAGCTTATAGTGAATAGAAAGAGAGAGAAAACAAAAAGCCACAAACCAAGGTGACAAATGTGGTCCTAGAAAGCAGTTTGGAGGAACACATTACAAAACCCTGCAGAATGTGTTTCCAATTGACTTCATGTTGCTTTGTGATCCTTCTTTACATATCTATTCCATACTAGATTAGAAACTTCTCTAAAAGGGAGACAAAGCCTCCAATTGGTTCCTCAAGCTAGCAGACTACCTTAGCATATATTGGTTTGTAGACTAAGTGAAATGACTCACGCCAAAGGGAACTTCCCATTCAAGTATGCTAAAAAGCATACAGGGCTCTAGGGAGTTGTGGGTGAAAGGATCCAGATTTTCAGATAGAAGGAAAAAGTTCAAGAGATACATCATACAACATAGTACCTATAGTTAACAGTAATGGATTACATTCTTGAAAATGACAGAATAGATTTTAAGTGTTCACATCACAAAAAGTGATACATAGAGCAAGCAATGCATATGTTTATTAGCTCGGTTTGTCTTATTTTTCAAAACACCATGTTATACATGATAACCACGTGCAACTTTAAATTTTCAATTAAACGTTAATTAATTGCCAGGTGTAGTTGCATGCACCTGTAATCCCAGCATTCAGGAAGCTGAGGTAGAGGACTGCCACAATTTCCAAGCCAGCCGGGGCTATATCATGAATTCAAGGCCAGCCTGGACTACATAGCAAGACCCTGTCTCAAAAAATTTTGATTAATTAACTAAAAGCATACAATACTTTGACATTTTGGAGGCTTCGAAATTTTTAACAAGAGGGAAAGGTTTGAGTTTTCTTCCCTTTTGGTCTTTAATCTTAAATAAATGTCAAATAATTAAGTTAAAAGGGAAATTTTTATGGATTAATGATCAAGCAAAGACACTAGTCATGTTTTTATGACAGATTTTTCTTTGTGTCAGAATGTACATGTTATGATTGAAACTCCAAAACAAGAAGGAAGGCATACAATATACAAAGATTAAGAACAGCTGAAAGGAAACGAAGGCAGAATGCCAAAAATTGCTAATAGCTGCAAACCAATTGAAAAATTTATAAAGCATATTTGACAAAGACTTTATTTTTTTGCTACCAACTCTTAAACTAAGTAATTAATATATTTTGATGCCTATGATTCACTGTGTAATATTTAAGCCACTTAATTAGAGTTAATATACAATTTGATTGACAAGACTGCGACACTTTTATATGGGGAAGTAGGCCTTATCCCAGCTCTGTCTCTGAGAATCCAAGATACAGTTGGTTAAATCTTTCTTATGAAGAACTTTATTTTTATTTGATGTGCTTTGTTCAAAATGTTCTGTATTTGCTAAGGCAAGATTCAAATCAGACTCCCACAATGTGCTTATTAGAAGTAAATACAAGTCTGTTTCAAAGATCTCCAGTCACAGGTCAGCTAAGAGAACAGCCTGAACTAGTGTTTTCCACTGAGGGAGAATCTGACTGGAGGTCTCCAAGGAGAAAAGACTGCACAAAACTGAATTATAGGACAGGGGATATAGCTCAGTGACACAGTGCCTGCCGGGCAAGCTCAAGGTTGTGAGTTCAAGTCCCAGTACAAAAAAAAAAAAAAAAACTGAGTCACAGTAGAAATTTTTTCTTATGACTAGAAGAAATTTGGATACAGGTGCTAATTATCTTTATAGCCTTTGTGGCAGTTATTAATCTCCTGTTGTGACAGATAGTAGGCCTCTAGGTCACACCCATTTTTTTACTGTAGCTCAGATTGAGGATTGATTTAATTTGAGTGTATTTATTTTTACATAATCTGTTTATTGCAAGTGATATTAATTTTCATTTATAATAATGTCATTTTCCTTAGAAATAAATGTAAGTATAACAAAGAAATAATTAAAATATTATTAGTGGTATTACCAAAATGAATACTTAAAAAGAAAACAGAACTATTCAAAATAGAAGAATTAAAGGTTCTGACCCAACATATGGTCATTCCTGAAAGCCAAGACATAGTAAGAAGACAGAACTTCGTGATTTGTATATGAAAAGGGAACAGTTTAGGAGCTTACTAAAAGCTCTCAAGCAAGAAGATGAGATGAAAACTGACGAAAGGGGAGACAGATATTGAACGCCAAGGGCTAACCTCTGGGGTTAGCCATGTATCTTGAGTCACATGCGAGGCAGAGGGGGAAAGGAAGAAGTTGAACAGATGTGTACTAAAGTCTGTAATCTGTATGACTGTGAGATGAGTGATATGACAGGAGTAGATGCTCATGGGCTGACAGTGAATGGCTCAGGAAATCCATAGGCATGTCCATCTCTGACATCCTAAGATTTCTGAGCCCCAACCTGGCTCAGACTTTTTTTTTCTTTGCCAGCATGTTGGTGGTGATCAAAATTATGACAGTATGCAGACCAAAACTGTATGAGATGGTGTAAAAAGTGCAAGTCCATCGACTGTCATAATTTCAGTAACCACCAATATGCTGGCAAGTTCCAAAAACCCATTTCCAGTTCATGCCTTTCATCACATTTAAATGTTAGATGTTAAAAAGTATTGCTTATGCATGAATCTTTCTCTAAAATAGGAGTAGGACTAACATACTAGATGTTTGTAAATTGGGGTTTGTGTGAAAGCATCTGTATGAAAAGGTAGATGACAAAGACATTCACCACATTTTACCCTAGCCATCCCTGTTGTGTCTGGACCTAGCTAACTTTCATTGCTCACTTTTTAGGTCTTAAACTCCCTCGTCATTTCCACCTGTGCCTGCAGAGTATGTTCTGGTAACCTATGCTTTTGTAGCTCCCACAAAACCATTTTTATTACATATTTAATGTTCCCTATTATACTCCAAGTTCCGTGAGGGCTGGAGTGGAGCTTGCCATGACATCCTACTGTTATGACTTGTATCTAGATAGCCCCTCCAAGCCTCATGCACTCATAGGGCTTTTCCAAGGTGGTTGGATCTAGGGTGTATGAATTATGAATTAAGGGTGTGTAATGTCTAGATTAGTCCACTAGGCGGATTAGTATAGTTCTGGGTGTGACCAAATGAATTTCCTAAAGAGGAAAGCCCAATCTCCATGTAGGTGGCCCCAACAAATAGGCTTATAACCTGGATGAAATATAAAAGCATGGAAACAAGGCAAGTTTGCTGCTTCCTGCCTGCAACACCAAGGACTGTTTCTCCTCTGCCATGTCCCTCCTCCATGCTTGCCTCACTTGAAAACAGCTGACTATGGACTGAAACCTCTAAAAACTGGGAGCTAAAGTAAACCTTTCTTCCTTTAACTTTGGGTGTCAAGAATTTTGTCTCAGCAGTGATAAAAGTAAGTAGAATACCCACCATTTGATCTTGTTGGCCCATTCTCATCAGTCAATCAATGCATAGATCAGTGGCTGAGAGCATAGTTGGCAGCACACTACCATGACTCATGAACTGTCATCCAAGAGGCTGATTGAGCTGCACTTTCTGCATAGATGGGGAGGAGAGGGAGAATATCAAATCTTATGTGGGAGAAGGAGGTAAGCACCAGTTTATATGTACAGAGGAAGCCCTAATAAATGCTAGTCACAATTAGCTTAGAAAATGGGAGACTGGCCTAAAGTGTGGAGACACTGTTGTTACATAGGGTATTTCATCACCTGGATGCCTGTTTTGTTCATGAGATAAGATATTATCAGCATGTGTGCCTTTTAAAATGTCTTGTTTGAATAAGCATCTGAGCCGTAGATGGAATTTTTGAGCTATGTCCTCAGATTTAAAGGCATGCGGCTCATATAACTGAGATGGGAGGAAATTTCACTTGCTTTCCTCACCCAGTCATACTCCTCCTATTAAAAATAGAACCATTTTTCAAACAGCCACTTAAATATGAAGCAATCACTAGGAAAATATTTTCTAAAATAATCACAGTGAGAGGCAGCTATGTAACTTTGAACAAATTCTCTGATTCTCAATTTCTTTATCTGAAAATCTAGTATTGTGGCACTTACTTCTCAGGAAGATGTGAGGATCAAATACATAAATTACCAAGCACAAAGTTTGCCATTATTGATAGCAATTAACAGAAAACTTTAAGGCAATACAAACATTTCAGACTACAGCAATAGTCCTTTCAAAAAACACTGACTCTTATCCCAAATATCAATACAAACTGTGTTTTCCTTCAGGGATCAATGGAATATTGGCTGATTCTCCAACCTAAGCATTTTCTGAATTCTAAAAACTTCAGAGATTATATTGGTTTACAGGTCCATGGGGACATTTCTCTTCAATCTAATTTCTCTATCTAGTAGGAAAATCTTTTGGAGACCATTTAAAATTCAAGGCCATATTTGTTCAAGATTCTAAATCTCAGTTCCTATCTCTTTCACAGTTACCTAAAGAATACCCCACTGGACCAACACCAAACTTGTTTTGCACTTCAAAAAACCTATTGCAGAAATTGGTCCCAAGCTAAATCTAGCTGCTGTGATTCATGATGAGTTTAATGATTAGCCAATACTCTACGTCAGCAGGCACAGCCAAATGTCAGTGATTCCTACAGGAATCATTGCTGTCTACAGTGAAAGAAACTATTTTAAGTGATAAATTCATGTGGCATTAAATAACAATTAATCATAAAGTGGTGACCTTTTCAATTTTCTATTTTTCTGGGTACACCGAAAAGTCTCAGAGAAGTGCTTCTGTGTCTTCTGACATCTTCCAGTCTCCCCTTTTTTAAGTAGAAAGAGTAAGTTTTAGACAACAATTTTCTCAAGTAACAATATTTAACTAGAACTGAATGAATGATGTGATTTTGTAGGTATTCATTTTTGTTGTTTCCTTCCATTTACTTTAGGATGATAATATAAAGTTTCCATCTATTCCTTTAAATATTAAAAAGTGAATTAATTTACCAAAAAATAATAGTCCATATAACATGTGATATGGAAAATTATAAAGGGTACAAATGAATGACTGAAGTTTAGGGAAAACTGTTGTGGAAAGAAGGTTAGAGCAGTTCTTAGAATACTAGTAGGAAATATGGTTTGTGTTTGGATGTCCTCCCAAAGCCTCATTGGGTCATGGCCTTTTGAAGGCAGCTGAGTCTAGCATATGTGGTCTAGCACTGGGGTTGGTGGTGTGAGTGTTTCACCTGCCCAGAGGTGGGTGCCAGCACACAATACAAGGGAAAGAAGGAGGCATGCTTTTTCCCTTTTTGCCCTTTTTGCTCTTGTCGCTTGTGGCTGCCATGAATAGTTGCCCCTGTATCTTTTCATCTTGCCTTGGAGCCAGCTGATTATGGACTGAAACCTCCACAAACTGTGAGCTAAATAAACTTTTCCTTCCTTCATTTTGGATGTCAAGGATTTTTGTCCCAGTAACAAGAAAAAGTAAATAAGACAGAATTTGCTACCAGTGAAGTGGGGTCATTGCTGTGACTGTTGATCATATGGTTCAAGAACCTCTGGAAATGGCTTGTGGGAAGAGTTTGGAAAGGTTCAGAGATGTCACCTGAAGGAGTAGAGCTGAAACACCTTAGGCTGTTCTGCATGGGAGATTCTGGTCAGAGCGTAAAAGACCAGAAGGCTGATAGAAATCCTGCTGGTAAAGACTAGGCTCAGGAGGTTCCTGCTGGGGAGAAGGACTGCATTGGTTAGACTCCACATGATATGTGTTATGGTTTGGCAGAAAGTTTGTCTGCATTTTGCTCATATCCAGTGACTTTGCCTGAGACTGAAATTAAGGGTGGTGAACTAATTAATTTGGCAGAAGAAATTTCAAGGCAGTCTAATGTTGAAGTGGTGGCATAGCTATTGTTGGGGACTTTTAATGAGATTTATGTTGCAGATCAAAAGCAAAGAATCCAACAGGATGATTTGCAATGTTGTGAGTTTGGCCAGGAAAAAACTGCAGTAAAACTGTGAACTTTAAAGATAGAGCTCAGATCTCTATTGTTGAGAAAGAACAGAATATAAGCAATGACCTTAGGGCATCACAAGCAGCAGCAGGTTCCTACACTTTACAGTTTCCAAACAGCAAAAGTAAAAGACTTTGTATTGAGGAGAAAGCTGCAGAGCACCATGTTCCAAAATGGCAGCAGCCACATGATGTTCCAGAATGACAGTGGCATAGAGAATTTCTTCCTCAGAATCAGGTTCAGAGTGCTCGGTGATCCAGGCACTCATTCCCTAACAACCAAGAGAGAGGAAAGCCTAGCTACTGCTCCAGTTGGCAGCAGACATTGGCATCATCTGTGTGGCAGTGGTTTTAGGCACACATAGAATGCATGAGTTCTGCATTTGAAAAAGCTTCCACCCAATTTCAGAAGACCTGAGAGGCTAGGCAGTGTGCCCCTGAGAGGACAGAGTGTGAAGCTGTGACAGTGAACCCAAAGGAACAATGGAGAGCTCAGAAGTTTGGTAATGCCAGGAGAATGGATTGTTAAGGAATCCTGCCAGGAGGGAGCAAAACCAACCCAAGAGAAAGGCCATGGGGGTGGAGTCATTCAAGTGTCCTGGAGCTCACAATCAGATTGCTTCAGATGTTGAATGTGGAACTCCAGGACTTAATGTTTGCCCTACTGGATTTTTTACTTCCTTTGGTACCATTCCTTTGTTTCCCCCTGTTTGTAGCCTTTGGAATGATAATACTTATCGTGTGCCATTGAATGTTGGAAGTGTTTAACTTTGTTTTCATTTGTACAGGGGGTTACAGCTAAGTTTGCCCTACATCTCGGAGGAGACTGGAGACTTGGACGTTTCAGCAATGCTGAAACTGTTAGGTCTTTGGCAACTCTTGCAGATGGACTAAATGCCTTTTACATAAAGGATGTACATGAGTCTTTGGGGGGCCAGGGAGTGGAATGCTATGGTTTGTGTTTGGATGTCCTCTTAAAGCCTCATGCATCAGGGGGGGTAGGCTTTTCAAAGGCAGCTGAGTCTAGCATTTGTGATTGGTTCATTGTCTGGCACTGAAATTGGCAGTGTGAGTGCTTCACAGGGGTGGGTGCTAGCATACAATATAAGAGTGGGAAGAAGGCATGATTTTCCTTTTTTGCCCTTTTTGTTCTTGTCACTTGTGGCCACCATGAATGGCTGCCCTGTGCCTTGCCACCCTGCCTTGGAACTAGCTGATTATGGACTGAAACCTCCACAAACTGTGAGCTAAATAAACTTGTCCTTCCTTAATTTTGGGTGTCAGATATTTTTGTTCCAGCAATGAGAAAAAAGTAACTAAGACCCTATCTTTTATTAGTAATTGAAGAGAATCATAAAAGTGTCGATTTCTCTTAAAACTGAGGAAAATTTTGGATTCCTTTGATAGGAGGTTATGATTTCCAGTAAACAAATATAAGCTGACTCACAGGAATAGGTTTTGGGAAGCCAATCTTTATTTTGAAAAATAATTCTTTCTGTTTCTCTTTCTGTTTCTCTTTCTGTTTCTTTTTTTCCACTTTCTTTCCCCTTTCCTTCTTCTCTCCCTCTCACTCCTTTCCTTTCTCTCTTTTTCCCTGTCTCTCTGTCTCCCTCACTCTCTCTCCTGTGCATATCGCTATTTTGTACAATATCAGAAACAATCACGATGCTCTTGAAATGGAGATATGATAGCCCTTGTTTAAAGCCAAGAAAGTAGAAATCTCATAGAGGCTATTTGTTGAATACATAGCACAGCCTACTTCCTGAACTCAGTACAAATATGTTCACAAAATATGGCCAGATATTTTTGTTTGTTTGATTGGTTGGTTGGTTTTTGCTACTTACTGAATTTTATCCCCTAGAATGGGTTATTAGCAGTAATTCCAGTTCTTCTTGATTCAGATCAACTCTTCAGTCTCCCACTTAGCCCTGTTATCCAAGAACTCTAAGGATTGCTCTTCAAGGCAAACATCTGATTGGATCACAATTGCCATCTTTGCTCAGTATCACACATTGTCTCTGTTAGGGGTGGATCTTGCTCTTTGTAGTAACAACCTTGCTAGCTAGGTCCTCCTCAGCACTAGAGTGAAACCAAGAACAAGGATCCAAAGTTGTAGCCATTTGATGTCATTTTGGGTAAGGCCAATGCCAGCAGAGAGAGGAGCAGTCCTGAGAGATTCTGCCATCGGTTCCACACTGTGGCCGAGGCAACACTAGAGACCTTGAGGCTTTCTCAGTCCTCATATGCCCTCTCTCCTCAAGACTGCTTTGTATGGCACAGACTTTGATGCTCTTCCCTTCTGGCGTTCATATCCATCTGTCTTAGTTTGAACTGTCATAACAAAATATCATATCCTGAATGGTTTAAGCTATTTATTTACTCACAGTTCTAGAAGTTAGAATTTCCCAGCATTGTCAGGATCTGGTGAGGGCTCTCTTCCTGGCAAGTAGGCTGCCTTTTCATGTAGTCTCATGTGGGTAGAGAGAAAGAGACAAAGAGAACAAGCTTTCTCATATCTCTTTTGTTATAAAGGCACTAATGCCATCATGAAGGTCTCACTCTCATGATATCGGCTAAACTTACACATTGCTCAAAACTCCCACCTCCAATTGGAGATTAGGACTTCAACATACAAATGTGAAAGGGGAACAAAATTCAGTTCATAGCACCATCCTACTTCACAAAGATAAATCTCCCTAACTTTAATGATGGAGAATTCTAACCAGTTACCTAGTTGGCAGGAGAATCCATTTTAAAAAATAGGATAAACCAGGCATGGTGGCACACACCTGTGATTCCATCACTTGGGAGGCTGAGGCAGGAGGATTGCAACAAGTTGGAGCCCAGTCTCAATTACATAGTGAAACCCTATCTCCATAAAAAAAAAAGCCAGTACAGATAATCTAGCTGCATCATTAATGCATATCAGAGCCAGAGGGGAGAGCTTATTTCAATCTCTAGGTTTCCTTTTCCTTTTTGCTTTTTCAGAGAATTTGAAATTTTGATAAGCTCGCTAACATACCCCCAAAACCAAAGTGTACATCCTAGAAATAGCATCAGTACACTCTCTATGAGTATACTATACTTATTGTCAGGAAACAAACTCACTATTTTTCTCAACCCCAGTGTTTATGCTTCAGAAGATATTCTAATCTCATACCATAGCTCATTCAATTTTCCTTTTATCCATTTGCTCAAAGATAAACAAATATCAATGGAGACTGTGATTCTAATTCTCAAGATATATTGATGCTTACCAAATAAATCATTGAGTCGGAAACCAAGCAAGGCTGGCATGATCTCATTTAGCACTACATTTGTCAGAGATAAAATATCTTGCAGTCTTTAGTGGTCATGAAGCTTTGAAAAGAAGTAGTGCCCAAGTGGGAAGTCTAACCAAAGGAAACTTGAACTAAGGTCATTGAAGTTGTTCATTTTTGTTTTAATTCAGTTCTCTACAAAGGGTCTGACAATATTCTTCTGCCTCTTGCTAACACATGTAGGATCACAGCGCTGGCAGGGGACGTAGTGGTCAGCTAGTCTAAACCTTTATTCAAGTCACAAATTCATTCACTGCTGTAATAATTGACACAGAGGGTTCAGAGTAAAAATGGATGCTCATATACTATCTATCTAAATATTTACAAGTTAAAATTTTGTTCAAAATGATCAAAGAAATATATTCTATCTTCGAACTACCTGGAAAACATGGCTCAAATGTAGAATTCTGAGACCTCTTGGAATTATACAAAACATAACGATTCAGAGAAAACTAGCCTAGTTCAGTTGAGACTCTACTCTTTTCAATTCCAGGTCCATTTCATATTGTATTGCATCTCATACATTTGGTATCTCACACTAGTCCACACCCATAAACTCAGCCCACATTTCTGCAGACAGTAGCCACCTTTCAGATATATGTACCTGTTGCAGTCAGGATTTACAAGGGAAACAATTTAATACAGGATACATACTTTAAAGGATTATTTTATAATATTCACCCAAACAGTTAAATGTAGAAGAGTCCAGGAAATCTATCCACACACTAGACTCAAAATATCCAGCTGAGGCTCTGGATCCCACAGCAATGTCCTCCATGAGTCAAGATAGAGGCCTAGAGTCCATGGCAATGGCTCATACAAGTCTGTATCAAAGATCTGCACTGGGGAGACCTAAAGATCAGTGGTGGAAGCTAGAAAGTCTGCACCAGCAGGATGAAAGGTCTGTGCCAGCAGGCTAAGGAATCTGCACTGGAGCCAGGAAGTGATGCTAAGGTAAGAACCAGGGGTCCCCTGAAAAGAACCATAACCATCCTCAGCAACAGTGAGGACCTGAGCTCCTCTGATGATGAGACCAACTGAGCTCTTATCAGGAAAACCAGCACAACAAGCTTCTGCAGGCAAATCAACAACACACCATCTTCCCCTTCAGTTCTCTTTTAATGCTGTTGGCAGTGATCCTCAGGTGGGTCTTCCACACCCAGCACCACACTGATTCAGTTCATCTGGGTGTTACAAGTTGAC
>RJWT010018600.1:0-18794 GCA_004365215.1 Cuniculus paca
TACCCAGTGACATGAGCAGTTATTTCAATGATAGTAAGATATATATGGTAGCCATTTTGGATTTACCATTGTCTTGTTTTGTAGTCTTTTATTGTATCCATTGTTTTGTTTTTACTGTTTTTATTCTATTCTGTTTTGTTTGATTTTTCCTGTGCCCAAAATTATCTGCAGCTATTTTGAAGACAACAAAAGGTATTATGGTAACTATTATTGATTTTGTAATGTTGTAAAGCCCTGTATCACTTACTCTGGTTTGTTCTGATTGGTTTTATTCTGTTTTATTTTCCTTTGTTGTATCCTTTTTAAAATTAAAAAAGAAAAGAAAAGAAAAGAAAAGAAAAGAAAAGAAAAGAAAAGAAAAGAAAAGAAAAACATAGCTGGGTCCTTGACCTGAGAGGCAGTAGGACTGCATTAGACAGTTCCACGGACATGAGAGCTGAAAGAGAAGCCTTAAAATAACACAGCAAGGAGTACCAGTGACTCAGTCTCCCTTAAGTGGCCTTGTTCATAACATTTGTGTTCCCACTGCCATGAAAAAGACTTTGTACAAACAAACCTTGGAGACTTACATCCCAAGGAGTTATCACACAGATGCTGCCAGAGGTACTGGCACATATCAGATCTCAAAAAAATATTTAATGGAATGAATATGTTTGTTAAGTGAATCTTTGCCACCACTAGCAACCACAGTAGGGCTGGCAGCTGTAGGCTAAGAGGGGAAAAGTGGAACAGGCACGAGACAGAAACAGTTCAGAGGGAGACCATATCAAGACTTGCTGGCCAAACTCTTTGGCGTGGGTATCTCAGTGACCTTCTCCACGTTCAGGCAGCCTTGAGGCTTAGAGATGACCGTGCATCTCTACTGATTGCAAGCTAACTCCATCTGCAGGAGGATTCCACCTACAGAGGCATGAGGGAAGGAGGAGCACAGAAAGCTGGCTTGACTCGAGCTCTCCTTGTTTCCTTTATACCTGGCTGCTGGCCACACCACATTATTTTCTATCCAGACTGGGAGGTCACAATGACACAGTTCAGGCAAGCTGGTGACAAGGCCTGAGAGGAACCAGGCAGGAAGTGGTTAGGTCTGCTGGTGCTGATGTCATATGGAAATGTGCTTCAGAGAATCCCACACAGTGTCAGAGATGGGATCTGCAAGGAAACCCCACAGGTCACTGACTTTGTCCCTGGAGAGCAGGGTAAACTTTGCAGGCCCACCATTCTCTGCTGTCTAACAGTTTTCTCATGGTGTTAAAGTGATGGTTAAATAAGATGTACAGGGTTTCACTATGTAGTGCAGGCTGGCCTTAAACTCACCTTGTAGCCCAGACTAGTCTTGAACTCACAGTGATCCTCCTGCCTCAGCCTCCCGAGTGCTGTCATTAGGGCCATGTGCCACCATGCCTGGCTATTGCTGAGTTTTAAACACACAGACACTTCTAAGTCTTACAAGATTAGAGTCCCTACCTTGATTCCCAGGTGTGATCCTCTTGTGCTCAGGACTTAGGACTCCCTATCAAAGACATAACTACAAGACTAGCAAGTCCAAGACTCATTTCTTGTACAACAAATACGCTCCTAGTGCCAGTTAAGTGCTCAGTGCTATTCTGGATGACTAGCCTTGAGGAACTGGCAAACAGGAGAGTAAAAACATGCTATAAGCAAAATAAATTAGTAAAATATATAATGTAGTAAAAGATCCTGGGTGCTGTGAAGAAAAATAAAGAAGAGGTAAGGGAGTCGCAGTTTAGAGTGGTTGAAAAAAATCTCATGAGAAAGAAGATCTGAAGGAGACAAAGGATTCAGCAGAGGAAGAATATTCTAGGCCTAGAAAACCTGAGTATAATGAATCTGAGGCAAGAGATGGAACATGAGAGAAGGTGAGATCAGAGCAGAGGGAAGAGATGGGACAGCAGGAGGAGATAAGATCAGAGAAAAAACAAGATTGGCCAGGCCACGGAGCCCCAGAAAGGTCACCAGAAGGATGTGGTTCTCATTGAAAAGAATAAGCAGTCAAGGCAATATCTCGATGGGAGCAAAAGCAACATTGCTGTGCTGTCTGGGAGGCCTGCTTGTTTCTTCATCTCATTTCTGGAGGCCAAGCCCTTGCTTTCCTCATCTCCCACTGCCACCATCCCCTGAGTGTCAGTTTGGGCAACACTGTGAGCAACGGAACCATGAGGCAAAGATCTACAGGTGACGGTGTTTGTAGACCTTGCTCTGCCACGTGAATGTCTTAGCCTGTCCCCTTCCAGCGCACCATCAGGGCTCCTGCTGGTTTCTAGCCAGACCTCTTGCCATATCCTCTCCTGAAAGTTTCTGTGACATGGGCTTTTTCACCCCTCCCTTGCTATGACACTGGAGCCAAATTCAGGGTTTTCTAAATGCATACCGCACCTATTAAAAGCTAAGGCTAGTGCAGTGACCTGGCCGCTTGGCATTTAACTGGAAGCGTTCATGCCTCATCCTCCTGTCTGTTTCCATCCGAAATGATAATAAACTCAGCATAGTATTTGTCTCAGGAATTACAAGCCAAGAAGAAAATTGATTTTAAAAAACAAATTTAAAAAAATCTCTTTTTCAGAGATTTTTATTAGACAGAGGAAGAGAATAAACGGGAGGAAGAGTAAGGGAGGTTTATGGGGAGATGGGTGTGATCAATGTATGTTACATGAATTTAGGAAAATGAAAAGTGGAACCCAATAGTTTGTAAAAATGAATGTGCACTAATAAGTATATGTCTTAAAATTTGTCCAAAGTGAACCATAAGGGAAACATTGTTTTAAACTGTTCTGTTAGCTCCAGAAAAGTGACTGAATGAAGCCAGCATTTCAAGGCAAACCTGTCACGGTTTGTCTCCGAAGCAAACCAAAGCCACACGTATGAGCCCTATCCGGAGTCACTCTCTAGCGCCACCCTGTGGCGAAAAAAGGCACGCGGCGTGCCGCTCTTTGGCTGGCAAAGCTCCAAGGCCGGGACAGAAAGCTGGGGCTAGCCAGCTAGCAGCAGCACGTGCTCTGGAGCAGCCTGCCAGCCGGCCCGGAGCACTCTGACACAGACTGGTCTCTGGTTTTATGAGGTCACTGCCGACTCTCCCTGCTCATAACCATGGCGTTTGAGATGAGGCCCTGGAGACCATCTGAAAAGTGTATGCAATTACGGCTTGACTTGCACAATGGCCATGTACAAATCCTTCCGTCCATTATTTCCCACAGTGATGAGTTGGATGACACTGTAATATTTGGACTTTGCAAGCTGGTGCAGTCAAATATAACATAAAGATTATCTAAAAATGTAAGATTCTAAAGTGGTTTGTCATTTTTAAATTTTACCCTTTTAAAGTCATGATCAGTGTTAGAAGATTTGGTACTATCAGTCAACAGTAGATGTCATCTACTGAACACACACAAATGCCAGAGTCTTAGCTAGGTCTCTACTTGCACTATTTTTTCAAATCTTCATGAAACCCTTATGCTGTTGGTATAATTGTTCTATTAGTGATGGCAGCGTTCAAGCTCTGATCAAATAACTTGCTTAACACCAGATAGTATGTGTGGAACCAGGATTGTTAAAAACTAAAAATTAGTAGAAGGACTGCAGGTACTGGAGCTCAGATTCCTTTACCACATGACTACGTCTGCTTTAGTGGGTATAGAGCAATTTGTGCATGTTCGATGGTGCTGAATCAGATCGGTTGTACCATCAAAAAAATAGTAATATATGTTTTCAGTTCCCAATTCAGTTCCCAGCTTGAGAAGAAAAGCAACTCGTCCTATGGATTGTCCCAGCTCAAGGGGAAAACAGGTCCCTCAGAGGAGCTGTTGTCACAGAAGTCTCCAGAGCCCAGGCCGTGGAGACAGCCCCCACTTTGCTTTGCCATGTACAGTGTTATGAAAGACAACATATTTATTTTGGTTGAATCCAAGTACCTACAACACATGTGACTATCATATGAAGAAAGTTCTGTTCAGTTGATATTCTTAGTTCTGCTGTGAGTCTATTCTGAATCTGTTCCTTCATCAGATGTGTTAAAGCAAACATCATCTCTTTAGTGAGAAGAACTAGGAGACTGAGCCTCACAGCGGACCAGCAGATGTCTGCGAAATGTTCTGATAACCGTAGAGCATAACTTTTGTTTAACTATCTCTGTATAGCTTTTTATTCAATGCTTTATAAAGAAGACAAAAAGACTTGTTAAGAATCACTGTGTCCCTCCCATTATGTTTGTACATTGGGATCTCATTTAGCTATTAAAGTTGCAATTCTTATACCTAGATTAGGAAAAAAATAGATGAGCAAGCCCTGCACCGAATGCTTATTTAATGTCTATTTTTTTTTCTGGCTGCTCCTTTATATCTTAGCACAGTTCCTTATTTCAGCCTCCCAACCACCCTCATATTGAGGTTTAGCGGGGAAAAATGGCAAGCATTGTTCTTCTTTAAGATCAGAATTAAAATTTCAGTTCTCTTAAGGCAAAGGCCAGTACTTTCGCTCATAAGAATGTAATGACCAAAGAAGAGACTCTTTCCAAGAGGAAGAGTGTTGAAGTAATCCTCAAGTCAGGTCAAGTTGCTCCTGTCTATCAGCGGTGAAGTTAGGAAAAGAACAAACTGTCTTTCAATTTGCCAAGCAAGAATAGAGGCAAGCGGCAGCTTGACAAAAGTGAGCCACTAGAGGGTGCTATTGCCCCTCCTTGGAGCGGCAGTCTCGCCTGTTGCTTAGAGGAGGATGTCTGGGAGAGAGCGCCCAGACTTCTAAAATCGTAAAGTTCTTGTATCTACTTTCCATTAAATTTGGGAGATCAGTAAGAAAATTTTCCTACAAGCAAACAGGGTTTATAGACCTGTATTCTATAGTTATAGATAATGTGTTATCTTGGAAACTTAGAAGGATTTTTAAGTTCCCTGAAAAGTGTTTTTAAAATGACTGAATAGAGCCGAGCGTGGTGGCTCACGCCTGTAATCCCAGTACTCGGGAGGCTGAGATAGGCGGATTGTTGTGAGTTCGAGACCAACCTGGGTTACAAAGTGAGCTCAAGGCCAGCCTGAACGGCATAGTGAAACCCTGTCTCAAAAACACCAGGGTTGGGGATCTAGCTCAGCGGTCTAAGTGCCTGCCCGGTAAGCGCAAGGTCATGAGTTCAATCCCCAGTGCCGCAAAAAAGAAATAAATAAATAAAATGAAACGATTGAATAGGGCCCATGAGGGAAAACAACAGTTCAAACTATATTTCTTAGAATAGATTTAATTTTCCCTTTTAGGAAGATAAGATTATTTTATAAGTCATCAGCTCTGTGGAGTTTTGCCTGAAGAATCAAAGCATTTAAGCTGATATAAAATGATCTCTACCCCACCCCTCAACCACCTCCACCACCACCAATTCTGAGTTTTTACCCAAACACCTTATTGGTGGTGGAACTTACACAGTGACAATCTAGGGACTTCTGTCCACAGGGAGCATTCAAGAAATGGTAGCTGAAAGAAAGAATGAGTCAGTGTGAGATCTCTGCCTATGCAGCCCCAACAGCAGCAAGGTGATCACCATGTGCTATCCATCCTGCTCTGGTCTTGAGCGCCTCTGCTTGTGCATATCAATAAGGAGTGCACTGATACTGTTTAAACAATTACATGCAGATATCTTGTACTCTGAGTAACTAATTTAAAGATAACAATATGCATTGTGTTAGCCATTGTGACCCTCTTATTACCTTGTTATAAAATTTTTATTTTTTTTTCCCTTTAAAGTAGAATTTAAAAAATAAAAATAATTTTAAAAAAGGAGCACACTGAAGATCAAGTATAGAAGACATTTTCTGTCTCCCTGCTGGTGTTTAGAGATAAAGCCTGCGATGCTTTACAAATACAAATGAATGAAGTAGGCATTGGCTTTGATTTGGAGTCATAGATGAAACTGAGCCATGGAAAGCTGAGTATGGAAACTTTTAAGGGAGAGACTTTACTGATGAAATCTGCTCATATATGTAATCACATCCTATCAGTTGCAGTAGCTTTCCATTTCCATAATTAATTCAGGAAAAGAAATAGGTCTAAAGTCCTTCCTTCAGGGATGCAGTGAGGGGATGAAGGAGATGAGGGAAAGCACAACCAAGATGCGCTAATGGGTTTTCCATATCTAGGTTCACTGTTGAGAAAAGAAAGAACAGGTTGTACTATTCTGGGTAACTTGAGCACTGTCATTTGTGACAGCTATAGGTCATGTATCTATTTTTCTGTCTGACAAGGACAAGGAGCAGCTAGTGGCTGGTACAAAGTCCGATTGGCTTGTTCAAGCTGTGAACTACGGGACAAGAGCCTTGGCTTTTCAGTCTGAGCTATAGACAGGTTTGTATCTCTGTGCAAACTTAACTGAAATTAATAGATTTCTGGTTGCAGGTGGGAAAATGAAGCTTAACAACCGTAAGAACTCTATCCTGAATTTTCCTCCGAGTATGAAAGGAAAGGAGGTTTTACACCTCCCTCTCCACACCTACTGTGACAACCTTCAATCCAATTACATGTGACAAACATCACTTGAGTTCTTATTAAACACCTAGCACTGTGCTAGGCACTGAGGCAGCGAGATGGACACAACATGTGCCTGTCCCTCCACAATTAGCTTAATACAGAAGACAGAAAAGAGTTGAGTGGGGTGGTAATAACAGACTTATGCACAAAATCTGTACAAATGTATGAGTAAGGGAGTTTTTTTTACTCCATCACTAAAGAATTAGAGAAAACTATTCTCAACTGAGACAACATCACCATTTAAGGAATGCAAATGAGTTACAAGTATCGAACCCTAATTTTGTCCTCCTGTAAATTGACTTTAAAAGCACTGATGGGTGAAAGGACTGTGTCACCTACAGAGGAAGAAATTCCTTCTGGTGTCGCCCAGTGTGCCTTCCAGCTCCTATGCCAAGAGGGAAGCTTTCCTGCTTGGATACCTCCCTCCAGGTTGCCCGATTCGTGCCTGCAGTAGGGCAGCGTCTGCCTTATTAGGCCTTCATTCCAATTCATTACTTTTTATCTAAAAAAATTTTCTGTGATTTTCATCAGATTTCTTTAAAAATAAACAGAACCCTAGAAAATTCAATTGTGTTCCTCTCTTTGTCTACCAGAAGTACAAATGTTTTTCTTAGGAAAGGGATGATGTTAAAACTACATATAATTAAGACACAAAGTGATTTTAGGTAGTAAAATTGGGTACTTTAGAAAGTTAGAGACAGGGTTTCCTGACATGTTCCCACTCTCCTATTGCTTCTAAATGCCAGTTTAACTCATCTTATAGATTATATATATAGGAAATATACATAGGAAATATATATCTTAAAGAAGATACATCTTATCTCTCCCTACCTGCTATACCATAACAAATAGTCCTCTTCATATCCTCTGGCTTGCTTCTGCAGGAAAAATTGACAAAGCAGAAAGAGGAAAATCAGACGTCTTAGCACTATAGGAGTGGCAGCGTGGTTCAGTTTCTGAAAACTGATGCAGAATAAGCAACATATGGAGAGAAACAAGTCTTGTATGTTTAGTGACATTTCATAATCTTGGAATAAACCCATGTCCTCAGATCTGCAGAAGGAAGTAAGCAATAAATACAAAAGTATAAATAAATATTGAAATAAATCTTTAGTGCTATGTGGAGATTTGTGAAACTTTTAAGGAAATTGTCTGTAATAACTGACTATTCCACAGTGTGACAGCAGTTTCCTCTACATTACAGCTATCCCCTGTGGCTGGCTCTGGTGAATGTTTAAAAACTGAATTATGGCCAGCTGTCAGACTGAACCACAAGAAGGTAAGAAAACCAACAACAAGGGTAATTCCTCTAAATCCTTAATATCCAGGATTTGCAGCATCAGCTAAGAACTTAATCTTTCCCATTGATTTAAGCTGTTTCCCCAGCTTAGGTCTGTCATGCTGATCTTCATGGAAATGAGCCCCTAACTTGAGAGAGTAATAGGAAGAGACGTTCCTTCTAACGCCATCCAGGTCATGTTTAGACCACTGTACATACCAGGAAGCCTCAGTGTGTATGTGTCTTGGAGAGAGTTGCTAAATACTGGATGGTGATGTGCAATAGATTTGAAGATAAACTGCAACTTAGGAGGCCTTCAAACAGAAGGGCCATCTGGACTCATGGTGTATAGCGTGTCACAAACAGGAAGAGTTTACTTAGCAAGTACTTGGAAGTCTTAAGTGTTGCCAAAGGAGACACTTAGGGATAATCCATTACCTTCACTTCCAAATGAATTCGAACTACGACCCATTTCCTCAACCAATGTGAGCTTTGTTTTTGATGGGACTCAACTGCATCTGGGGAAAAAGAGGAATGAAAATAGCTGTACACCTTCTCAGCCTCGATCTGGCAACATTTAAAGTTGAAGATGAGAACTAGAGTTAAACACACTTACCTTGCCATAGAAGCACCAGGTCTTTAAAACCAAACTATTCCCAGTTTTGAGAACTTGACTGCAGAAAGCTTCATGGGAAGGAAACAGGGATCAGTGTTTTCAGACAAAAAAGGGAACTTTTCTCCTTTCTTATCATGAACCTTGAATTCTGTGGGTGCCTGTCCTGGAGGTATCACTTACAAAAATTACTCTGCAGAAATCAGGATGGATTCTATGAATTGTGTTAATTTTGAGAAATGTTACATACAGTATCTCCCTCATGGAGTTTCACAACACTCTTAGTCATCTTAAAGACCCTATGAAGTCCTGAAATTGAAATGTTTATGTGTGTGCGTGTTAAGCCACACTTTTTTATATTGATTGTGTCATGAAATAGTTTTTGCAGAACAATTAATATCACAAGGAATCAGTGTCCCATGTAACGTGCACCCCACACAGCAGATTAAGATAGTACACAACTTCTCCATGAGGAAGGATATGAAAAAATATGTATTTGTATAAAGCCATGATATACAAGCCTCAAGAAAATGCTCAAAAAGCAGTCAATATCAAACAGAATTTTTTTTGCATATGTGCACCAAGGCATCATGTTATGTATGATAAATACCTATAATTTTGTTTATCAACTTTGAATTAAATAAAATTCGAAAAAAATTGCAATCAGATGGTTTCTTGCTTAAAAGTAAGGTATGTTTGGTAAAACTGATTGCTAACTCCAGCTCAGAGGGATAGGGATTGGTACAGTGGGGCTCTCACTTCTACATATTTCCATCAAACCCCAAACAGTTCTTCATATCAAATTATAAAAGCTAACGGCAGGGTGGACCTTGAAATCGTATCAGAGCCACACATGCATTCATCCAGGGTGGGCTGTATTTGAGAACAGTCCTATGGCTCCCTAATGGGTCATTTACAACACTAATAAGAATGAAATTAAAGAGAGGGAGGAAACACTTTTTTGGAGCAGAGAGACCACACAGGACTATGATCAGCAAGCTTCCCTTTGTTCTCCCAGTCACCAGCTGATTATGAAAGTGATTTAGAATGGAGCCCTGAGGACGGAGGGAGTCATCTGGGCTGAGGAGCGTAAATACATAGGAGCTCAGTTCTTCAACCCCCGCCACATCGGCACTGGTATTCTGCTGTGGAGGAGAAGAGCTCTGGGAAATGAAATCCTAATTCTGCGAGTATAGAGGTAGTGTGGGAGGCAACACATCCTTATGTGAGGTTGTTTACCAGAAATCTAGGAAAAAATAATTCCAGGCAAAAATTATCTTTGAAAAACAAGTCCTTAATGGAGTTATTTACTCTTTGTAACTTTTTCCTAATAGGTTAATACCTGACGTCTCCCCTGTGTTAGTTTGGGACCTCCAAAAGTGGACATCAAGACAGGATTTTATGTACAAGAAGTTTATTAAATTCCTGTGAGGATAAGAGAGAGGGAATTTTCAGGGTGTGCAGAGATAGGTACCTGTGAGGGAAGGGGACTGGAAAGGGCAAGTTGATGGGAGGACACTCAACAGGCCCTAAGCTGCAGTGCAGTTCTAAGGGAGTTTTCATCAGGGCAGTGATGAGTACTGCAACCCAAGTGCCCCACTGAAATACTCCACCCAAAACTGTTGTTTCTCGTAGAAATGAAATTTACCCCACTTGGCACAGTCTTCAGCTGGGGGACCTTCAGAAAGCGTGGCCTATTCAACTTCATTACTTGGCAGGCCTACTAGCACCCACCCTTTCTCTTAATGGGCAGTTCTGGATGCATGGTAACTTGGTGCCTCATGGTCAAGTGTTTTATATAGGGGCCTATTTCTAAAAAACTGCATTTAATTTTCTGCTATGAAATCAGCCTTGCTTCAGAATGCTAAGGGCCTAAATTGTGATTCTCCTATTGGGGTTTCCCATAAGCTCTGCCCTGAGCCTTTCCCCATCACTGCCTGGAATGCATGGCCCATAAAAGTTGGATCGTATTGCCCAACAGGCAGGACTGCCTTCACCCTGACCTAGATCTGCTGCAGAGTTCTTTCCTGCTCTAGGTCTCTCTCAAAGTGGGCAGCCTTCACATGTCACCCTGGCATGTGAGCTAAGTCAGTATTCTAGGTGTAGGTGGTATTGCATTTAAACCCCCAAAATTCTCCAGTCTTCTATGTTTTCTTCTTTGTGGAAGGAAGTGGAAGATGCAGCAGTTTGTCTCACACTTTGGAAGGAATAGCACAGCATGCCTGTGACTACTGGATTCCTAAAAATGTCACTGAAAATGGAGGTTCCTGAATCTCCATAGGATTTCTCTTCCCCTCTTGAAGCACCTTCAATGCATTATCTACCTCTCTCTTGTCCTGTGTGATCATCCTGTTGGCACTGACATCATAGGATGTCCCAGCAGCTCATATTTCTTTGTACTTACTGTAATGGTGGTTGGGGAATTAACACAGTTCTGAAAGGAAATTGAAAGTGAAAATTACCCCTCTTATAGTTTGAATCTGAACAGTCTCTAGGCTTTTTTTCTAACTAGAATAGCCACAATTTATCCACTAAATAAGTAACTTCATACTACCGACTCAAGAGCTTGTAAATCTATGCTGGCAATGACACTGCACCTGGCACAGCAGCTGTGGTCAAGGCTACTCTGAACTGATCAAGAAGTACTCTGCAGAGCTGGGAATTCAATGTAAATGTAATAGGGCTACCAATCCTGCATCATTTAAGTATTCAAAGGGGTCTCATCTCTCCCACTATGAGATATGCCAATCATTTCTACATGTAAAATTTAAGTATGGAAAATAAGCAAGGAAAAATCTTGGAGCAACTATCCTCACCATGTTCTTCTCCATCTTTTTCTGTCATTGAATTTTTATAGAATTGTCTTTTGGCTCCTATTTTGCTCCTGGAAACCATGTGCTGTATTACTTAAACAACTTTGTCACTCCCTGAAGCTCAAACTCCCTTTGTGATCTCTAACCCTGACAATTAATATGGTCATTCTGGTCTTCTGGCCTCTGACAGCTAGGTACCACCATCTAATTCTCATACTTCAAGACTTATCACCCTGTTGGATATTCACAAATCCAACTCTGTTGGGTCTGCGACAGTCTCTCCCACTCTCAGTGCTGGCCTACAGAGAAGACTCCCACCCCCCAAAAACTTTCACTGTTCTAGAACTCTGCTGATGGCCTTAAGTGTCCCCTGGGCTTTCTTGGGAGACAGAATCCTCTGCTGAGTCTTCTGAGCTCACATAGTAAGTCCATGCTGCCACGCCCCCCAAGGCTCCTTATTCTATTCTCTACAATAGTAGATGATTTTTATTCCAGGATACCTCAAGTATTGATGTTTTACTAAAACTGAGCCGTTGCTTTGTATAGGCTTCTAATGGTTACTCTAGCCACAGGTTTGCTCTATCTACAGTAGTCTTTGTCAGTGTTAATTCAGTGTCTTGAGAAAGTTCCTTCAATTCAATGAGTTCTCGCTTGCTCTTGACATTCTAGCAACCTTAATCAAGCATGTTTAAAATCTAAAACAGTAAAGGCTATGCAGTTTTAAGATGCTCTGGCTTATAACCTCTCACTCCCTTTATCAAACCAAGCATAATCTCTTTTGGTTATCAAGCTGACATCCAGCAGAAGGAACAGCGGTGGCTACTGAGCACAATCTGCTTTGTTGTGTCTTCCAGCTTTGGGGTAGTGTTAGCTCTTCCTAGGGAAGGACTGCTGAGGCTATGAGCATTGTTGGTGGCTGGGTATGTTTGCAGAGCCAGCATCCTCGGGACATCACCCAGATGCATCCATAGCATTTTTTGAGATCCCATGTTTTCTAGGCATTTTCAAAACTTTCTTTGGCACTTCCAAAGGAAGAAGTGAAAAGGATTAAGTAGTAAGCATCTTACAGTGCAGGACTAAGAAAGTTTCAGTCAAAAGGAAGTTCTCAAGTCAAGTCACATATTAAGGGATTCCTGTATTTTCCAAAAGTAGCCTGCATTGTACCTCCACCATGTTTCTTTGTTAGTAGTGAGGAACTCATGGGAAACAGACTCCTAGCACAAACAAATGTAGGATGTGGGACCAGGAGAGTAACAGTCAAGACCATTAGTCAGACTCCATGAAGCAGTGAATCTGAGGGGCTCCTTGTTGTGGTCATCATGTCCTTCATGGTACTGAAAATTCACTTGGCACTGAAGTGACATTCTGGGGAAGTCTGTCTACAACCCAACAAGGCCTTTTCTAATAACAGTAAACTATCTATGTGCCTGAATCTTCCGACTACTCTCCAAAGAAAAGATGAGAGACGGGCAAGAGGCAGAAGGAAAGGACAAGATTCAGTGATAAAAGAAGAAAACTCCCCAACAATATGAAAGGGTAGAACAGCACCTCTTATCTTTAAAAATGAAAATTCAAAAGTAAAGCAGCAGCCAGAAAATGAAAAGAAATGACATCCATCACACAATCTAAAAAAAAAAACATGAGTAGAAGAAGGGTTACTTCTTTGCAGGAAGAGAGAAAACCATGAGTCTGCCTTTGCCCTTCCTTCTTCCTTGGTGACAGCTGCTGATTGTCTGACTTCTTGTGTTCCTTTTCAACACTTAATTCCTTTTCAGTCACATTGGATTTTGTTCTCCAATCACTGCTATCAAATGATTTACTGAAAATATGTGGAAGAAGGCCCCAATTAAAATAATAATATTTTGTTTCTCAACTATAAAGTATCATAGTAAAATGAAGGATGTTTTCTTCTGTTCCAAAACAAAGGTACTTAGAATTTTGTGTTCTAGAAACTTTGACTTCATTCATATTCAGAAAAGGTTTGACAGCTTTTATTTTCAAAAGTGTGGGCAGCCGAAAATGATGAAGTTGAAAGGTGAATAAAAGGGCATGTTTAGGGCATAAGCTTCAGATAGAAATGCAAAGGGCTTGACGTAGAGGGAAGATGAGCCTTCCCCAAAACCAGGAACTAAAGAGGAATCACGCTATCTCTGTGGCCTAAGCAGCTGTTGGTGAGATAAATCTCTGTGAAGGTTATCTTCATACTTCATCTAGTTAAATGGGCCATGTTGAAGATATGTGGAATTTTGGAAAGATAGCGTGAAGGAAGTGACACAGAAAATGAGACCTACAAGTTGAATAGCATCATGTAGATGATTTGCCCCTAGTGGAATATCTGTGTCAACAGCCCACATGTGAATTCCCCTGCTCCTACCTAAATAGGACAGAGTACATTGGAGGGAAATGTCAGAGAAAGGGGTACCACACTCCCTACCCTTTTACATGGCATTGTATTGTATATTTCCCAGCCTTCTTTTACGTAGTCCACCCACAACTGTTTAGTAAGAAAATCCAGCAGAAAGAAGTAGCTGAGTGTGACCATTGAGGTGGGGTCAGGGAATGAGGGGGTGGAAGAAGCCAGTGGAAAGCTGAATCTCTCATACCAATAATGCCTATTTCACCCCACCTTAGGGACCCCCCCCCACACACAACAGAGCACACAGCCTTCCCTTCATTTCAGTATTAGAGTCAGCACTGGAATGCCTGCAGTATCAGGGGCTCAGAGGATCAGTGTCACCAAAGGAGCAGAAATAGCTGACAAGAAGAAGACTATGAAAACTACCACCACAATTTAGGGAGAGACAAGTGCTGCCCACTGGTTCCCCGTCCTGGTGCAGCCTGATAAAGTTAGAACTTTGGAGAGGAGAAGGAATGTTTCCAAAGGCATTCCCCACTGCCTCCAGTCCCATCAAGAGAGAGACCTCCAGAAGGCTTCCTCTTCCATCTCCACCCACTCCACTGAAAAGAGAAATAGCACAGGAGGCCGGATTAACTCTAAATGGGAGATTAGTATTTTAAACTTAATAGATTTTGGACAGACAAAAATACCTGAGTGTTAAGGAACTCCCTCAAAATCTCATAAATAATCATGTCTGATCATAGAAAGGAAAGCCAATATTAATCACCAGTAGCGAGTGGAAGGTGCAGAAGTAATGATATATGTGCGGAAAACCATAAAAACAGTTGCTGAAGGATTGTCATTGTGGAGAACAATTTTGTTCTTAAACCAGGAGAAATTTAAATGCTGATGAAGTTTATGAGACAAGGAATTGAAAAAAATCAAGAAAGTGAAAAATATATCAAATTAGAAATCATCTGACAAAAATATAATGCATAGAGAATAATTCCAAAGAAAAACAAAAAATTCTCATCATTACGATTTTTAAAATTTTAAGTAATTGTTTCTAAGAAACAAAAGACAAATGGAAAAAAATTAAGAGACATTAATATTGGGTATTATGTGTTAAAAAATCTACTGAATATGACTAATTCTGTGAACAGAAAAAAACTTATAGCTTGAGTTTTAATGTTCACGTAATTTTTGATAAATCAGTATTTTTAGTAATGTTGTTTAATCTAAGAAGTCAAAAAAGAGCAGTCAGATGAACCCAACAAAACAAAGCAAGAAAACAAGCCAGGCACGGGGATGAGCGCCTGCAATCTCAGAATTCCAGGAGCCTGCAGCCAGGGCATTGCAATCTTGAGCCCAGGTTGAGCAACTTAGTGACTTGAGTGTGACCTACTCTCAAAATTAAAATCAAATAAATAAACACAAAAGGGCTGGGAATGTAGGTCAGTGCAAAGGCCCTGGGTTCAATTCTCAGTACCAAAAAGATAATAGCATATTAGAAATGAATGAGTTAGAAAAGACATGTGCAATTATTTTAAAGTAGTCCATTAAAACAGCCAAGACAATAGCCAATGTAGTCAAGAAAAAAGGGACAAGGCACAAGGACAAAAAGTGAACACTAAAACATAAAATGGATTCTATTAGAAATTACTACTTTGCAAAATATGCAAAAGAATTTGGATAACTAAATGAGATAAATGGGTTCATAAGAAAGTATAAATTATCTCAGGTTATTTTTATAGTTTTTTTAATTTCCTATAAAGCTTTTGATCTATTTACATTTCCTAAGACTTAACTCCTCATGAATGAGTTAAGTATACATTAATTGATGTTAAGTAGAGAGTGAAGTGATCAACACTGAGTTGTAGATTACCCTTCCCTACCCCTCCATGCCACACCTTCTCTTGTAGACAGGGAGAATGTTTGGAGACTGGTTAGGAAGATATTGCAAGACACATACAGAAGAGGCATGTTGGTGACTTTGATTAGGGCAGTGGTCCTGAAGTTAGATTTTGAAGACGTTGACCAGAGTCAGTGATTGGTGATTGAGTGGAGGAGGCTTACGCATTGTGAACTGACACACCCTGTTCTTCCCTTTTCTCTCTCCCTTATCTTTGAAGCCTCAGTATATAGGATGGGCTCTGTCACCCTAATAGCTATTTAGTGAACTGTTTATCAGTTTACTCATCACATGTTCATTTCCAAATGACACTGAAGAAATGTTGATTTACTTCCTGAGTATTACTATCAGTTGGTAAAACTCATAAACACTATGTAGATCAAAAATTTGCTAAGCAAATGATAACATTCATATAAACAGACCATGGCTTGATTTTCATTGAAAGGACTATGGTGGATAAATACTGGATTTCTTAGAACTGCATGTTGTAAGTAACACTGAGATGGCCATTTTCCTCAGAATAAAACTGTTGACTCAGATTTTTGACCTCATTCTGTAGGACCGTAGAGTACATCTTTCTGTTTGTCCACACCGATAAAAGCATTAGCCTATGCGAATGAACGAATTCTAGGATTTTAAAAGCATATTAAAAAGTATGTATTGACTAAGCATCTTAAAAATCTAGTAGATTGAGATTCTACAAGCAAATCACAAATCTTAAATTGTTGCCAAACTCCCTAAATATTCAGAAGTTTTTATAAACTATTTTATAAAAGCAAGATTTCTCTGACCAGAGTTTCTGACCTTCCATATGAGTCTATCATAGCAATTTTACAGCACATAAAAGTGATTGGCATTTTGGTCAGCCTCCTCTCATTTGAGTTTGAACTTTGTAAGGTTAGCAACCATGTTCTACTTATTTCTATGTCTTCAGACGTGATATTTGACACACATTACTGTTTTTAAAAAATGGAACTCTATATTAAGTGCTCCAGAAGACAGAAAAAAGTCCTTTACATAATTAAAAAGATGGATGAATTAAATTGATATGAAGTTTAGATATGCTTCTCCTATGTTAGTTCATTTCATGTTAGTTGCCTATCTAAGGCATATCTTTCAAGATTTATCCACTTTTTATTTATTTATTTATTTGATATTTTATTTATCCAAGATTTCTCTTAGACAGATCTTGGTAATGTAACATAGGGAGGAGTAACTGTTGGTTTTGGGGTATTCTCTATGCATTATAAAATGTTTAGAAACATCCAGGCCTCTACCCACTAGATGGTGGCAACACCCTCCTGATTGTGACAATAAAAACGTCTCCAGATATTGCCAAGTGTTCCTTGTGGGGTAAAACTGCTATCGATTGAGAAATACTGCACATATCTGCCTGGGATTTTATAGCACCAAGTAGTAAGGAAGACAAAATGAAACCCTTGTTTAAAACAGGTCAAGCGGCATGTACAAAGTTATGTGGCTCAAAAGTGAGAGAACCAGACCCAATCATGGGTTAGGTTACAATGAGAATTAAGGCCTACTATAAATGTTTATGGGAGGAACTGCATGTGATAAAACATGTAAGAATCCTTGATGTATTTCTTAGCACATACCAGATCCTGGGGACAATTGCTGAATCTAGAAGCTGCTATAGGACAACTTCAGGAAGATGTTTAATTCAGCAAAAAGTAACTGGCAATGCAAAATACTTGGGGTTTGTTTTGGCATGTTCAGATGCTTTAGTGGTGGTTCTGAAACTCTGATATTCCTCGGTCTATTTTTGGTGTCTTTTCTTAGACATCCTATGTCACTTGGTGCAACAATAACCCTGTGGAGACAATGGCAGATGTCATCTGAGCACCCAAGTAAACCCTGACAGGTGGTAAGGAGCATTTCCATTGGCAATGGAAATACTTTGCTATATAGAGCTCACAATGCCCACAATGGCTTCATTCTAATGACACATGAATGAAATTTTAAACATAAGAAATAAAGTAAAATCATCATGATGATCCTCATCTTAAAAATAATTTCCAAAGGGAGAACTCTAGTAGTTATTTCAACACAGAACATTGTTGATGTCCTCTGGCAGTATCACCCTGAATGCACCTGATCTTGGAAGCTAAGCAGGGTTGGGCTTGGTTAGTACATGGATGGAAGAACATTGTTGATGCTGTGGAGTGAAAGAGAAGCAGGGATGTTGTACTGTTAGTGTTTGGGTTTCGCTCCCTTCACTTATTATCTCATTACCATTTACAAGAAATAGAATTATAGCCCATTAATTATTTTTTATTTACTCACTTTGATTTATGCAGGCATTGTTCTTCTAAAATTCTTGCTGTTATAGATAGAATCTCTTGTCACCAAAGCCAACATTTGACAAACTTGTGTCATGAACCTAAATATGTTATATCTTCTAGAAGGTTTAAGTCACTTTTTGTTTTGATTTTGACATAAAAATGAAACTCCAGACCACTCTCCAAGATGATTGTAATCTGCATGAATTGCAAACATGTACTAATAAAATAAAAAAATTGAATGAACTTATGAAGAGGAATTGACTATGATTTGACATATGATAGTTGACAAGTCACTGAAGAAGATATTGAATTATGAAACAAAGAAATATTATCCTTTAAATTTTATCTTTCAAAATCTTTTCATCTTGTAGCCAAATGTTTGCACTAATTAAATCTTAAACAATGAGAATTTTAAAAATACAAGTTTTCAACAGCGTATTCTCAAACCCTGAAACCAAAACAGTTTCATGAACTGTATGTAAAGCTCAGTGGGAGATTCTGCCCCATTTCCTAGCCCAGAATGGAATGTAAAGGGTCAAGGAGTCCTGGAGAACAGGTCTCCATGGCTTTGGGCATAATTTCATTTCACTGTGAGAGAAAGAATCAAGAACTGCTCTCCCTTCCTTTTGAGCAGAGGCAGCTCATCCTTTGGCAAGCTGCTACATTCCTCCCAGTTTTGGAAGCAGCCCACACAGGGTTCTGGAAGTCTTACCACTCTAGGACTTCTCTGGTAGTTTGAGAAGTTTTTGAGATTATGTTTCAGATAGGAGCTATAAATAAGCTAAAAGGGAGCTACACATTCCTGTACAAACATCATTGAACCTTTCAGGCTTTGACTTTCCGTGGTATGGACTTGACTGTGTGTGTCCCTTCAAAATGCATATGTGGAAATCTTAACCCTAAGGCAATGATAGTAGGAGGTGGAGCACTTAGGAGGCAATTAGGACACAAGGGCAGAACTTTCATAACTCAGGTAAGTAGGCCAGGCATGGTTGCCCACACCTGTAGTCTCAGAAC
>RJWT010018601.1:0-18791 GCA_004365215.1 Cuniculus paca
CCAGTCCCTGCAAGCCTCACAGGTGGCTACACCTGTTTTTCAGTTAACTGGTATGTTTCTGTTTATCTGTTGCTCTCTTTGTTTCTCATGCGTTGAAGATTAAGTTAGTTATTTGCTTCAACTCAGGGGATGCACTTTTCCATTTTGAACCACTCAAGGCTTATTTTTATATTTTCTAACATGAATAATTTTACTTTTATCCCACATCCATTTGACATTTCCTACACTCGGGAAAACTATTTTTACTTTATTTTCCAAGTTCTCTTTTCACATATGTATTTAATATTAATTGCATGCTTTAAATTTTAATTTAATGGTTATATCATATGCCTCATTCTGTCTAATAATTTTTCACCATAATCACAGTGTTTTAAAGCTTCCCCCTTTGTTGTTTTTGACATTAAATATGCCGCTTGGGCTGTCAGAGTCCTTTGCATTTTTTGTATCAACCAACCCATTGCTAGAGACCAGGCTTTTCTGACTTTCCATTTGTGAGCATGCTACGTTTAGTGGAAAGCCCTGTAATAGTGATTTTTACATCAGCATACTCAAAGTTTAATTTCTAAAAAGCAAAGAGAAAAGAAAAATCCAATTCAGTGAGTGGGTTACATTTCTATCTCTTTCTCCATTTCTCTACATTATCACCTAATATAGTTTTATTGTTGTCAGGTTGAAAAGTACAGAGAAGAAATTGTGTTTGTTTGCCTGTGTCATATAGACCACGTAAGTGTACTGGCTAAGGGTCTGGACTGTAGCATCTGACATTCTAGTTTTTATCCCGTCTTTGCCATTTCTGACTTTTTCATGTGGAAGATACCCAGTTATCTGTATACCTCATTTTTTGTATCATGAAATGGGAAAACAAAGTATCTATGACATAGGATGCATGTAAGAACAACATAAGTGGATATGTGCTATCTGATATGGTATAGAGTTGCTAACAATAGTATTTAAAAATATTCCAAAGAATGTAAACACATGGAATAAACCATAGAAAAAAATAGGTTTTATACTTACTGAGTATTATTTAGACACCCTCATTGGTGGAGTTAAATGAAAAGAAGTTAAACAAAAATAAAAGGTTTTGAGTAGAACCATAAATTTAAGCTGCTTGCAGGAATGAATCAAGAAACTTCCTTCTCCAATAGAAATTTCTATTCTCAGAGATATTTCAAAATATTTAAGGTTATTTTATTTCATTCTTGAGACAGGTTCAAACTGTGTGCTGCAAACTGGCCTTGAACTGACCATCCTGCCTCAGCCTCCAGAGTGCTAGGATCACAGATGTGTACCACCACATCTGGAAAAATATTCAGCCTTATATTGAATTGGAAGATGTTGTAATTTTGGTACAATATCTACAACAGTAACATAAACAAGCATATAGTTGTCAGAATAAGAAAAAAGAGAACTTATTTGATAGAGAGAAAATTAGTTCATTTCCATCACAATATTTTTTAGAAAAGGTACAAGTTTCATTGACTACATCATTTGTATGGGTAGCTAGAAGTGAAGTTTCTAAGGAGGAAACTTCTATCTAGAGACAAGTGTTTGGTTGAGTTATGCATTTTGAGGCCAATACAGAATACTGATGATTCTGTGATCAGATCAATGTTCTGATTATGGCTCCCAAGAAAACTTAGTTTTCTAATGGAAGCTGGCAATTTCTGTATTTGATTCTAGCAATAGCTTCAAGAAAATAACATTCTGAGTTTTAGAATGAAGAGATTGAAGTTTAAAAATGTAAAGTGATTTCCTCAATGTTACAGATACATTAAGCGAGTGAACAGGAATTTGAATGAAGGACTTCTTTCTCCAGAACCATTATTCCCTGAATTTCTAGAATATTACACATGCTATTTTCTCTTGCTGAAGACTATTTTTTATACACTTGTCCTAGACAAGTTGGACCTGCTTAAATTGCTGCTTTTCTTGAGCATGCTTTCTCTGCCCTCCAATTTGATCATGCCTCCCTAAACGCTCAGCACAAAGCACTATGACTGTCCTTTTACTGATACTGTACTTCTAAAGAGTAGAGCAAGACAGTTCCTAGCTCTTGTATTTAATATAATTTATAAATGAATTATTTTATTTTATTCTATTTTATTTATTACTTTTACTTATTTTATTATTTTTATTTATTTTATTTTATTCAGATTAGTATTACAATTCAGGGACTGGTAGCGATGTGGAAATATAATGCCTTCGCATATTATCTTTCACAACGCTTGAGATCAAATCTAGAACTTCACTCATGCCAAGCAAGGGCTCTACTGCTAAACTCACACCACTTAATACATAGCATATTCCTATAATAAAATTTTTGTTTTTTCCATGATTGATGTTGCCTTTTTTCTTTTTGGATTAAGAACCCAAATACAGAGACCCAGTTGTAATTCAGAGGTTTAAGCTTCTCAGAACCCTGAAATCTGACATGACTATTTCAAGTCTACTACATAGCTGTCTGGCCTCATTTCTTAATCTCTCCTTTAGAAAATACAGTAGTGATAAAATGTTTTGCTGACGATGACTGATTTTGTTCAAAGAGAAATTTTGTATCATTATTGTGCTAATTAATGCCAATTCAGTGTGATAGCTGTCACTATAACAAAATGCATGTGAATATTAACTTATAAGAGAAAGGGTCCCTTTCAGCTCCCAGTCCATGGAGCCTGTGCCTTCAGGCTCCAGTGGGAGTGTCCTATGGTGATGGTAGGGGTCCATGGTCTACCAAACTTTTCCATGTCAACCTGAAACCAGAGAGGAGGAAGAAGGAGTAGTGCCCCATAATTCCCTTTGAGGTCACACCCCCCAGTAGTGTAAGGGTCTTTCCAAAAACCCCACTTCCCAGAGGTTCTATCATCTCCCATATCTCTGCCCCAGGGACCAAGCTTTTAATGCACAATCCCTTTGGGAAACATTCACTACCCAAACTATAGCACACAGTGTTTTCAGTATTCAGTGAGTTTAAGAATTTCTGTGCTTGTTAGAAGCATAAGACTTGGCCCAGCAGACCCTACCCTTATGTTTGTACTGTAAATTTGTACTTTAGCGTAATTGTAACTGGCTGTGCATCTCAGTACCTTTTCCTGAGAGATATGGGAAGTAATCTATGTGTTTACCCACTTGGTATGACAAGCAGCAAGGTGTGTGCACATGTGCAAAAGTGGCAGAATGAGATTTGTGTCCACTTTTATGCTTCCTTGAACAGTTCTTGCATATGTTTACCGAAGCATCACAGAGGGTCCAATAGAACCACACCACTATAGGGTTTGTTTAAAAAAATTTCTTTTGATTTTTATGATTTAAGTAGCCCAGTTCATTACAATGGCAAGTAAACAGCTGATGTGAAAATGTTGCTGTCTATTCTAAGCACTCATTACATATTTGACATTTTAATTTATTGATACCTTATTTCTCTACTAAGTGCATGTTGTACAGTATAGTAGGAAGCTCCTAAGAAAACAAGAAGAGAAGAGCGATGACAAGACTGCCATATGGGAAAAGAAAGCTAAGCGCATGTATTTTCAGTGTAGGCAAGATATGTACAGAGCACATATAGTTGTCATGAGCGAAGACTACCTCTGGTGTGACAGTTGAAGCGAAGCTCATTTTTGTGGTAAAGTTCTGTTGGTATTTTCATTGTAGGTCATATAGGAATTTATTTTTGATATTATCTTTTAGATTTCGTTAAGCAAGTACACAACTAATACGAAAATGTTAACGTGCATTCTAGATGCATTATACATATTAAGAATTTAATAACTTATTTTATTAATATTTTGTGTTCTTGCTAATTACACACAATATAATATAATATGATATAATATAATATAAACCTCCTTACAAAACAACAAGACCACTGACATATCAAGTATGTCCCAAAAAAAGACCAGGAAAGCAACAGACATGTGCTGTCAGTGTAAGTGATGTGCGTGTACAGAATGTGTTGTTGTCAGATGTGCAGACTGCATTTGGTTGATAATTAAAGATTATTTTTCTGTAGTACTATTGGTATTTTCATTGTAGTTCATATAGGAATTAATTACTGATACTTATTTTTAGACTTTGTACACCAAAAACCAGTCGATGTTGAAAATTTTGATGCTCAATATTAAAAACTCAGTACTTCCCTTTGGAAGATCCAAGGGAAAGGCTAAGAATATGCATATTTTAACACCATGCATGAGTGCATGCATACCCATGCACACATACACACAGTGCCCACATTTTGAGAAAGAGTATACCTGTGGGATGTTCTGATACATATTTCCTATCCCTCTGTTTTCTGAAATGGTGATAACCATTAATTAGGTATGCTTGACATTACTTTGACCAAAAGCTCTCTACAAAATATTTGCTGATAATTTATTCTGACAGTTTCTTTTTACACCAGCAGTGATTTTGTCAATGCTGCCCTCTTTCTTTGTAATCTAGTTATTCTGTTCCTTCCACTGATCACTTGGAAACAATTTAAACTCTATTTCTCCTGGTTGTGAACTGATTTGCCATTCACTGTAAATATGGCCAATGATCCATTTCCTGTGTGAACCATCAAACATTCTTGTGATTCCTCTCACAATCAGAACAGCTCAGTTATTGAACTATTCAGTCATATATCTCATTGGTGTACACGCTATGAACTTATTGGTGTAGAGATACATATTGCAATTTGATATGCAAAGAATATCAATTTGTTTAAAATTTCTCTCTGAAATGCCATAGCCCTTTGTTACTCTTCCTTGAGAACTCAGTTCTTATAGCATTGCCAGGGGTCTTGGTGTGCTGTGCAGATGGAATATAATAGCAAACTCCCAGATCAAAATCCTGTCTAAAACATGCATATGCAAGATGCTGAACAAAGTTTATTTAGAATGCATCAACACTTTTTCCGCAGCATGTTAAAATAACTTGTAAGTGTGGTTTTCCTGAAATTGCTGGCCATGTTTTCAAACATGAAGTGTTTATTCAGCACCTCCTGAATTTATTACATTCTATTGAGCATGCTGAAAGATACCAAAGTAGTCAAAAGCATGCTTCATCCTTAGAGGATTTTGTTTTCCCACTGAAGAATTGAAGAGTAAAGGCTAATTAAATTAAAACAATTAGAAAGACATTAATAGTAATTGGACATTAAACTAAACAGTGATAGCATCGATTTTATTATCTTGCAGTGTCAGAATGGATTGATTTGTAGACTTCACATTATTTTTATTTTTTCTCTATATTTGACCGCCTTTTTCACATCTACATGCCTGTGGGGGCATCTACTCAGATCTACTTAATTGATGGTGTTGTGTTTCCATTGTTAAAAGTAGTTGATAAACTGTTTAAATCTCCTGTATCTAAAATTAAGTCGTCATGCCTTGCTTGGGGAGCATCAGTGCCAGTGTAATAAATCTATGCAGATGATGATAGGCTGTTCACTGAAATATTAACACAAAATGAAATGAAAAAATGTCTTAAGAGTACAATTATTAGAAGCATTTTAACTTATTGTGTTCTGTTTCATTTCCTGAATAATTTTCAGCCTGTGTGGTATGTTATTATAACTCGGTCAAAGCAATTACTGATTTTGTAGTTGTGGTGGCAAGATACCATTACCTTCTTTGTGAGATAAAACATATAGATTGAGGGAGTTTTTGTTTGTTTGTTTTTAAATATGTAATGCTTTCTATGACATAAAATATACTTTGAAAGTCAGATTTTTATATTATTTTTTACAAGTTTTCTACCATTAGGAAGAGAAGGAAGAATAGCTTATTGAACTAAGAGACCCAAGGGAATGAACTGCACTGAAAATTGGTACTACACTGTAACACGAGCAGTCACTTCACATTAATGGCACGAAGTTAATGTAAATGCAGTATCATTCCAATTGTGAAGTTTCTCTGTTGTATGTAAAGTATATGAACATAGAGTGATTATGTGTACTTTTAAATTGTTCTTATTTTTCTTTAGTAAAATATTTATTGCCATTTGAAAATTAAAATTCTCATTATTCTATGAATTATTAATTTTCCAGTTTACTTTCTTTTTGTTTTTACGTGTATTTAACTCTTGAAACCCTATAGATGTAAAATGAAATATTTCTATTTTAGAAAAAACCATCTATTTTGAATGAGTAAATTTAATAATTTACTCATTTTAAAATTATTATTGATAGCTATAGGTATGATGATGGTGGTTTATTCTTTCATCCATTTTTAGACAATTAATATTTACAAAAATGAAAGGTTTCATATGTTGAATGAAGAATTAACATTTCCAATATGATTTTGATGTTAATACTTGTGAGAGGAGCCGGGTGTGGTGCATACTCCTGTAATCCCAGTGCTTGGGAGGCTGAGGCAGGAGAATCATTGTAAGTTCGAGACCAGCCTGGGCTACAAAGTGAGCCCAAGGCCAGCCTGAACTGCATAATGAGACCCTGTCTCAAAAAAGACAAAAATTAAAAAAAAAATACTTGTGAGAGGGAAACTAAAAATGTAGTTGTTTAGGGGTTATATAGTCGTTTTTCTAGGGGTTAGAATTGGAAATATTAGTGGTTTGTCTCTTACCTCTAGAAAATGATTTGCTTAACAGAATTGATAGGGGTTCTAATCATGCAGCCTTATTTTGTTGTTTTCTTTTTAAAGTATTATAGCTATTTCTAGACTTACCATTACTTTGCCTCTTTCAAAGAAAAAAAAATCTAACACTATATGTCATTGTGCTTCCTTTAAATAGAGAGACTTATTATTCATCTAGTGATTACTACAAGTCAATAGAGAAAATAAATATCCTACTATTACGTACTTTGGAAAATTCTTTGTAAGTTTCCTCACTTCCACATGAGATGAAGTTACAAGGTTAAAAAAATCATATAAGCGGGGCGTGGTGTCTCACGCCTAAGTCCCAGTGCTCGAGAGGCTGAGACAGGAGTATCATTGTGAGTTTGAGACCAGCCTGGGCTACAAAGTGAGCTCAAGGCCAGCCTGAACAGCATAGTAAGACCCTATCTCAAAAACACATAGGGCCGGGGATCTAGCTCAGCGGTCTAAGCGCCTGCCTGGCAAGCACAAGATTGTGAGCTCAATCCCTGGTGCCACAAAAAAAAAAAAAAAAAAAAAAAAAATCATGTTTTAAAAATAACCACCATTTGTTAGAAAATCACTTCGATGTGCAACTATACTCTACTCTCCCTTGATTTTATTTGTTTTTGCCTTGCTAAGTAAATACTGGTTTTCATATGCAATCAGGATTAATCATAAAATTCTTGATTATGTATATTGTTTAAACTTGTTTTAAAAGTTCTGACAATGGTGATGATTGTACCAAAAAAAATATTGTACTTCGAAAGTTCTGAATTGGGTGAGTATGCAAACTCAATGAAGACTTGGGGTAAAGTAGCTGCCTCCTCCTCCACAGACCACACTGGCCTCTCCCGGCTGTGGGGCTAACTCTTCCAAACTCTGAAGTTGTGGTGCAACAAAGGGTAGGAGGACAGATTCTAGAAGGAGAACTCAAGATGTTTGGCTTCTCACGTGCAGGGATTCTTTGTTCTAATCTCTGAGAGTTCTTTGAGAGAGTGCTTTCTGATATCTTCATAAGTAAAATCTTTTGCTTCCAACATTTGATCTTCTTTGCTTTCAACTTTACGTAGACTATATATATTTAAAGAATATATATTGACTCTTTTTTGCAGTTTTTTTTTGCAAATTACTTTACCCTTGCCCCAAATTTGCACATTTTATACCTCAAAGCCCTCCATAGTTTTTTTTCTCTTTTCACTTACAAAAAATATGATACTTTATTTTCTTTTAATGCAAAAACACACAATTTATTTGAAGGTGGGGAAAGGGGAAAGGGATGGAGGTAGAGACAGACAGACACACAGACTCTGGGAGAGAATGGAGTGTATTCAAAAGGGAAATACTCATCCATGCCTATCTGCAGCTCCGTGTGTGTGTTTATTTTATTTTATTTTATTTTATTATTTTATTTTGTTTTGTTTTGTTTTTTGGTTTTTTTACCTGTTACTGGTACATTTTAGATGTATGTAATGAGCACATTCATCATAGGGAATTTGTACCTACGTGGTCTAGCTTGATCCTTTTTTCCCATTCTCCTGCCCTCCCTTCTACCCGTTTCTCTTCCTTATTGACAAAAACTTTGTTTTCATTGCTTCCTCCTGTTCTCTTTCTTTTTCTTGTTCCTTTTTTCCTTTTCCCCTCCCTCTCCCTTTTCCTCCTTCTAATTTGAACATTTTCTTCCCATCTTCCAACCTCTTTATGCTTTGATTTGTTATGAATTTGGTCCATTGGGAAACAAACAAAAAACAATGTCAAGTTTCATTCTGCTTTATTGCTGTTTCTGTGGTATATTTTAAAAATAAACGCTTCTTTTGTGCTAGTGGTCATTATGAGGCTAACACCTTTGTTGTCTCATCTGTCACTTTCTGTTCCCAGATATGGGAAAGCTGTAGGAAATGCTTGTAGAATAACTGTAGGATCACGTGTATTAGCATGACTTACCTACATATTTGAATAAATATCTGACTTCAGTAGCAGAATTTTGACCCATGAAAACCTAGCAACAACAACAAAAGAAACTGGATAAGGAGTAAATGCTTCTAATAAGATATTACCAGGTACTGTTTGAGAGTTGCTGTAATCTTAGAGTAATTTTTGATGTTTTCTCCTTCCTCGTACACTTTATCTAACAATCAGCGCATCCTAACTGTTCTTTCTGTAGTTCAATCATTTTCATCAGTTCCACTGCGAACACCTTCCTCTGAATCATCGGTATTTCAGAACTGGATGGCTGCAGTGGTCTCATAATTAATCTCCTTATTTTCCTTCTTGGAAAAACTATAGATTATTTTCAATTTAGTAGTCACAGGGATCATGAAGGGATGTCACGTGGAGTTACTGCCCTGCTCAAAACCCTCTAAGGATGCTGCATCTCATTCGAAATCAGAAACATGGTCCTATAGGATCTGGATTTTTATTACTTTTGTGGCTGACCTCATCTCTGAATACATTTTTGTAACTCAGTTTACCAGACACACTTACTTTCTGCTACTCATTGGCCTCTCCAGGGATGCTCCTGTCTCAGAACCTATTTTTAAAAAATGGTTCCTGAGCATTCTATCTGTATGCGTATGTATACACACATGTGCACAGGCACAGACCCCCCCAGACACACACACCTTCTCTCCCCTAGCCATTCTATCCTATTTACTAGGAATATTTTTTGCCACAGCACATATAAATAATTAACTGAGTGTGCATATCCCTTTTTCTATCCCTCAGAGTGCAAATTCCTTTACAAGCGGAGTTTTAATATAATTTGTTTGCTAAATATGTTCAAATGACATAAAAAGTGGCAGCACATAACAAAATGCTACTTATTTAGAAAAAAATGAGTGAATGAATGATTGATATTATCAAAAAGTATCTTTTTATAAATTGAGATTAGCTTAGAGAAACTTAAGTTTCATTGTGCTGTTTCTACAAGCAAAATAGACACCTTTTCCTGAGCTTCTGATTTGCCTGTTGATCTCAGATTGAAAGATGTTATTAAATTCTCTGACAGCACGGAATCCCACATGGGAGACTTTCATCTTCCTCCTATTGTTCTCACCTTTTCTTTAGTGATCTAGCTACATAATATGACTCCTTCTAGGAGGCTGGCTTGAGTCATCACATCTGAGATGGTTCCCACACTTCTATTTTGGGGAAACTTTATCATCTTCATAAGTGTGTTATAATTTCCCTCCTCATCTCTCCCACTGTGCTTTTAAACTTGAGAACACAGATTACCCATGTTTTATTAACAATTGAATACTCAGTGACTCATATGGCTTGCTATGTAATTGATTCTTTGAAATATTTTTAAATGAATAAATGAATGTTATTGATGGAAATTGTATTAATTTTATTTTCATTTTAAAGAGAAAAATAAAACAATTTCAAGACAAGATAATAGGAGAGTAACAATAATACATTACATGTTGTTATCTTCAAAGTACAAGATGTAGGCATGAAATTGTCCAAAAAAAATTAGCACAACCTTTCTTTCCAATGAACTAAGAGAAAGTAGCAGTGGAACTACCTTAACTCTCATATATAATGTATATATATATACATTTTTTCTATTTCCCTTCCTTCCTTTCTCCTTTACCCCATCACAGTTGCTCTTTCCTTTTGAAGAGTTCTTCTGAATTCACAATATCTATTGTACATTTTGGATCTTATTTACTCATTCAGCTTCTGACACTAGTGAGACAATATGATGTTTACACGTTTTATTAACAACTGAATACTCAATGACTCATATGATTTACTATGTAATAGATACTCAGAAATATTTTTAAATGAATAAATGAATGTTTTGACTGAAATTGTATTAATTTTAATGCTAGAAAAAATACAGCATCTCATCTAATTATCAAGTTCTTTTTAAATGATGCTATTTCATTAATAGGAAAGTGACACCATTTAAATACTAATAACAACTCTTCCTGAATCTTCAATCATACAAAAACAACTTTGCTTTGTAGCTGGAATTGTGTAAATTTTGTCAGCATTCTTCTATATTCTGTATTTCAAGTTACCTTGGTTAATTTCCTCTTGAAATGCTTAAAAATGTGCCTCATCATGTGCACTTTATTCAGCCCTATAATTAAATTATTTTCCAAGTTGTTGCATCAAAATCAATTGTAGGAAAAATGATCACAGCTTTTGGTTTTCAATTCTTTCTAAGATTGTGTCAATTATTATCTACTTAGGTTAGGTTAATTAAGGGTCTTAGTATAAAAGTACTTATTTTTCCTTTGTGTTGCTTTATCAGCAGATTTCACATATTTTCTTTTTCCTTTTTTAATTTCTGGGCACACCAGTCTTTTTAAATTAGTTCTGAATAAGAATAATTTTGTGAGAAATATTCTATATATAGGAAAGAAACAATTATTTATAGTGAATAAAACTGAGTCTCAATCAATGAACATTTACAGAATTCCTGCCATCTGTTTATGAGAAGTTACACTTTAGTGTATGGTGGATTTTCTTTCATATACTTTCTGGTACTCTGCTACTTAGTTTTCTTATTCATAGACTAGGTGAAAGAAGGCTTTATGAGTCTATGTATATATATATATATATATGTCTTAATGGGTATGAATATTTTTAGTGTTGTAAAAACAAATATAATAGCACATCACTGCCTTAAGTGTAATTATTGCAAAAGTAGTTTATAGATTGATTTTAAAGTCAGGCACAGTTTTACCAATTTGCAAAATTACTTTATTGTATATATTAGACTTTTGGCTAGGACTTCTTCTTTCTATCTTTATTATCAGTGTCTCCTCCACCTAAACATCTCATGGGCCAACAGAATACTGTATCCCAAAATAACCCTGCTCCTGGCAAGAGAATGTCTTTTGTTTTGTTTCTGTTTTGGTTTTTTTGCAAAGTAAATAACAATGGAAATTTTTATAAATATTTGTGCATGATTTACCTTGTAGATACTCTAATTTCTGTTAAGATCATGGAAATCTTTTGCCTTCTACTAAAGCTTTACCTTACAGACAGTGATTTCTTGACAACATCTGATGAGATTTATGTTTGAATGAGGACAGAGGAAAACGAAGCGCCTGTTAGTGGTTGCACAGTCATTGGAAGGGCAGTGCACTGTAACAGTGTGGAACACTTGTCCAGCTTGCTTTCCATGTGACCTTGCTGATTTCTCTGGAATTTTCTCCTATAATGTTGGAATAATATTTCAAAGCGCTTTCTATTACTTTGGAGAGTGTTTGTCTAGTGATTTTTCAGAAACACGACTGTGACATTTTAGGTAAATAAGATCAACTTTGGACAAAATAATTTGTTTTACTTATATCACTGACTCTTGGAGAAATATTTATATACTGACCTCTTGGGAAAATATTTTAAATCTATTTTCTTATGGATCACAGATACTGAATATAATTTTATATTCTTAAGATGGCATGTATCAATCATGCATTTCTTTAGGGACCTGGGTAGAGTTTATTGTATTCTTCTTCTTTTCAATGATAGGAATTTATGTTTTACCCTCCAGCTTCCAGAATAAAAATATTAACTATGGTAGCATATAAAAATATGGCCACAAATATTTAAACTTCCTCCCTGCAAGATGCAGTCTATTTCTCTGACTTTCGAATATGAACAAACTTTGGACTTTTCTTGAATAGAATGCTGCAGAAGTGATGTGTAAATTCTCTTGCTTTAGGCACTGTAGTGCCTAAAGTTTTACAGCTCCCTCTCCCATCCTGTAGAGACCCGACACCACCAGGGCTGGAAGAAGCTGGTCTAGGGCCAGTGGTGGCAAACCAATGGCATGCATGCTGCAGTGGGCTTTTGTACCATTGAAATGTCTAAAAGGTTCACCATCACTAAAGACTCTTGAGACAACCTAGACAGGGAAAGCTATAGCCTCCCCAGGCAAGCCACAGAGACGTGAGTAAAGGTAAACTGGCAAGCCAAATGCCCAGCTAGTCTTACATGTATAGCTGGGCATGAACCCAGTCAAGGCCAGCAAAACAGCACATTTTCAAAGCTTAAAACTGTGGAAAATAGTGAACCTTTGTTGTAGTCACCAGAATTAGAGGCAGTTTCTTTATAGCAATTGATCACATAGCCCACATTACGGAGTACTTTGCAAATAGCAGACACTGGAAATTAGTCCATCATCAATTTTATAATTTTTTGTTTATGAAAGATCCTTACAAGAAGGATCGAAATCACTTACATATAAGTAGTAAGTAAATAAATAAGGATTTGAACCTAGAGAGTTTTGTTTGAGATTAGTCTCACTGAGTACTATGACTGTTAGTTCTCAAAAGAGAACTCAGGAAGCAACACAGATGATTTATTCATAATATGAAAATGACCAAACTTCCCTGGTAACCTGTTCACCTATGATTATGTATGAGTGTGGTTATCTGTTTATCTACCAACCTGTCTGCCTTTCTCTGTATTATCTTACATGAGCCTATTCTTGACTCCTCCAATCGACAGCATGTTCTACTTGGCTAACTGCATAATTGTTCAGTATCAATTATATTCTGTTAGTACATCTCTGTAGACCTGACCTCAGTGTCTTTTATGATTGTAGTTCTCATTAGCTTTTGTTCTCATTTTGTGTCTTTTTATATTTTACAGTATTTTTAGGCCCATGGCTTAATGATTGCTAAAGTAGGTCCCTGGACATAGTGTTTTTCCATGCGCCCCCCACTTTTGTAGTCATCAGTGAAGTTTTGTTATGCTCACAACATGCATCATTTTGTGTCCATGATGCAAGGTTTATATAACTTTTTTGAAAGTTATGATTTACATCTTTGGAGGCTAGATAGTTTGGTTCACAGACTTTCTTTTGTGTGTCCTCTCTTGATCTGTTCTCTCATGATATACTTTAATAGAATTTATGGATGAAACGTACAGTAAATAAATGCTTTTTAAAATACCACAAAATAATGCTGAGAATGTATGGTTTTACTTCTTGTACATTAGTAATCCTTTGTATCAATACAATGAGAGCAAAAATTGTTTTAAAATGGTCATATTACACATTTAGATTTACAATAGTGTGGTTTTGTGGAGTACAGAGACACATTTAATAACTGTAAGTAAGCTACATAAAAGTTATATTACCAAGTAGAAATATATTAAATCACAAATAGGGACAGGATTTGATTTCCACTTGATGTCTGCATCACAAGCAATACACTTTCTGAGGCTTAAGATTATTTAGCTTTGGCGACAAGATATATAATGACTTGGATTGTGTCTATTATTGCTAATTGTTAGTAGGTTGCTAAATCAGGAACAATCACAAAATCTAAAATTAAGTGATATGGTATAGAATTGTGGAAATATTTGTAGTTTAAGTGAGAGAATAGTGATCATGTGGATACTCAGCGTAAATTTTCACTTTTATTTCCAATGTTTATGGATATTTAATCACATATATAGTTTATGACCCTAATACCTAGGTGCAATGAAGTGGTTAAATATAACTCTTTGAGATGAACCATGAAAATTATTATCTATGATAAAAATCACCCTAGTGCCATTTACTTCTCAATAGTGCAATTTACTTCTCAATCTTTCTTCTATAACCTCAGATAAAAGTGGTCACACCTGATGCATGCACAGTTGTACATGTGCACAGAAACACATACACGTGTGCACACACACTTCTCCACCTTTTCTATCATAGGAAATGAAATCACATTCTTATAATGCTATTAAGTGCAAAATGTCAAATATTTATGAATTATTTGAAAAGGTTTCTATAAACACCTAAAAGTTTCTCATTTTAAATTTTATCTCTGCTTCTGAATGTAATTGTGGGCGACCACCTCCCTGCTCGCTCTTGAAAAACAAAGCCTTTGCCACTACCTGTCCCTGACCTCTCCTTTAGCCTGTCTACTGAGATATGTAGAGTGGCTATATTGAAGCAAATGCTCCTGGCAATAAAGGTGCCACCTTTGCATAAATCAAAACTATCTGTTTATTGCCAATTAGAGTCCCTGTGCCTAGTATGGCTACAAAGTTTCTTTTTCCTATGCACTCTGCTGAGACCCCCACCCAGCTTCCTGATTGATACCAATAAAAGCCATGAGCTTTTGGAGACCCAGCCTTTTGTTCCACAGAGAACATTGGGTCATCTCAGAGCTCAATGAGTCATCTCAGAGCTCCTCAACTGTAGAACTTTTTCTCTTTGTCTTTCTTTTGCATCCATGTGCCATACTACCAGGTGGGTTAGATGGAGACCTTCCACAGGAGTTTTCATAGCTGGCACCCAATGTGGGGCATGAACCCATGATTTCGGGATTAAGAGTTTCTTGCTTTACTGACTGATCTAGCCAGGTACCAATTCCAGTAGAGGCACAGACTTCTGTCTTGTCTAGATTGGGTATGACTGGTTTAACTGTGCTTGGGTTAGCAGGGCACTGTTTGATCTTTTCCCTATTGTTTTTGCCTGGACCTGGGGAGGGGCCTATTCTCCATTTCCCTGCAGCAGGTGGGTGCCATCGTTATGATACTGAGATCAACACTCTCTTGCCCAGTGAAAGCCTTTCATACAATGATATCATGGGCCACGTGGTAAAGTTACAGACCGCATAGTCTAATGGATGAATGCCTGTGGCATCCTTGCACACACTGATCATTCTTGATGAGTGTGATCCCATTTACCACATTAATACATGTAATGGCATTTGATTTTGTTTTAAGGTGCTGAGAAATAGCCTGCACTATGATCGCCAAAGTATGAGCAGTAGATCCAGAATTTTGGCAAGCACAAATATAAGTAGTCAGATCAGGAGTAGAGAGAATGGCATTTAAAGCAAGTTTTCATTCATCATTAGCATTATAAGCTCATTTAAGAATATCAGCTGCCTGATTGTTAGAGGTTTGTCCGTGCACCATCTCTTGTAGGCAAGCAACAAACTGAGTGTAAAGCCGTAAAGGCCCCTATAAGACTTGAGTAAATGACTGATTAGGTATACCATCTTCTGAGACTGAAAGCCATGCATGGTGAAAAAGGTCACTGGAGTATTTGAAAAGCAGAGCAGGTGCTGGTGCCTGAACTCTTAAATCGGCAAATGCACCTGTGCCTTGTAACATTTCGTAATTACTCTGGCTGCATCATCAGTATCATCCATACTCCTTTGAGCTTGTTCCATGAATAACATTCTCAGCTGAACATCAAAATGCAGAAACTAGGCAGGTGACAGGTAAATACATGCCAAACGTACCTCATCAGCTGGAACCAACAAATACTGCTGAAATATATTCTTTACACAACCTACAGTATAAGGACTCTGAACTCCATTGTTTAAAACAACCTGCCATAATTCCTTTTCTACCTTAATATCAAAAGCAGTATGCATGTACACGGGTAGCCAGGGGTGTGAGGGTCTGGCTTGGAGCCCACAGGAAAACACAGAGGATCGCCCTGGGGGAGCCCTGTCTGCTGTGCATGAGTAAGAACCTCACAGAAACATGGTCTCCCTTGCCTTAGAGGAGGGGGGCACATGGGGATTGGGGCTTTGGGTCTGGTGGGGAGGCAAATGCAGTACCTTCAGAATGGGGAGCAGGGGGTGAAGTGGGAGAGGCTGCTGCTACTGGAGCATGGAAACTGGCTGAGCAGTTGAATCCTTTCAACCAACTTTGTCTCCTTTCAGCTTTCCACCCAGGAGTATTGTATTGTTACTGTCTGCTTCTTCTGTCTCAGATATCTTTTGCCCCTCTGATTTTTGTGGAGAGTTAAATAGTAAGGGCAAAAGGACTGAGCAAATGAGACCTCCTGTGGTGAACATCCCGGAGGGGAGTGCTCTCCTTGGAGGCCTGGAGCCTCCTGTAAACTTCTCCTACTCCATGCCATCTGCCAGACCTGCAGTCCCTGAGTGCAGAAAGCACAAAGCAAATTTAATCACCTGTCGATACGGTTTAGTTACACACCTACTTGCAACAGGGTTTTTTGCCTTCTTCAGCAAAGAGTGGAGCCACTGGATGTACTGTTGCTCTTCTGCAGAGAAAGATCGCCCCTAGTTTAATCCAGGGTGAGGGGCATCTAGAGACAAGCCATAACAGAAGTCTAATATAGGTATCCCTCTATTTAGGTATAAGTTAATTTCTGGCCATTTTTTCAAAATGACTAAGAAATGTTAAAAGTTTGTAATGTCGAATGTACTTCTGCTGTACAGCACTTTCAATCTGTGCTTTAAAAGTTTAAAAACAAATTTCCATTCTTCTTTTATTGCAACTTAGTTATAATGGTATCCTTTCCCAAAACATGCAGGTTTCATCCACTTTGAAATGTGTTGAGGCACTTACCTCTTTTGTTGATCCGCCTCAAGTATCATGTTGCAGTTGTGAGCAGTTACATTGTCTGATAGACTGACTTTCCTAAGGGTACTTTTCAAAAGCTACTGAAACTGGAAATACCTATTGTTACGGATCAAAGTTATTTTACTGCATTTTGACCATGCATGGCCTCTGAAGAAAAGACATCCTAACCTGTTTCCTGCATGAGCATTTGTTTAGTGTGTGTTGGACCTTAAGCTAAACTTCTAGATACATACTGAAAACGTTTTCATTCGCTTCTCTTACGTGTTTTCGGAAGGCCCACTGACTATTGCATAGAATGCTTCGTAGGATCTGGGGTTTTCTCTTCACTTTCAGAATTTTCTTATTTCCTAGTTTCCAATTATTTCAGCACATGTAAATGTACAATATATTCCCTTTTGGTCATCATTAATTTTTAATCTCTTTTTTAACAGTATAATAACACAGTCTCCTTTCCAGCACTTTTCTTGTTGCTGTTTCTTCTGCAATCAAATATATGAAATTTGAAATGTTCTGGAAATGTCTCATAACTAAGAAATGCCCAGCAAACATGTGCAACAATTGCACCTAGGTGAATTTACTGAAAGGATGGCCCACAATTGCTATCACTAAACTTAGCTTTTTAAACATCAGGTTAAGTCACAATTAAATGAAGAAAACTACCTTGATAGAGACAGCAGTGATTTGATTTCCTAATAGCCAAATACATAAGAACCTCCCACTCTGTTCATGTGAGTCCAAACTGTTCTCCGTTATCAGAAATGTTTAAATTGTGTTTGCCAAGTTTTCTTTGAAAATACAACCTCTTACACAGTAGTGCATTTACATAATTGAGAATCTCATCTTTCAGAGATGTGGTGGAACCAGGAAAAGTCATTCTATATTTGTTATGTATATACATGGTTTGCAATAATTTGAATTTAGATATTGTTAATTCAATTAATTGGATAGTTTTCCTCCTATTCTTGTTCATTTTGAAAGAAATCATACTGGTCCAGGGCAGTTTTAATCATCTAAAGAACTGATAAAGAATTTGAAATCTTAACATAAAATAGTTTTCACATATTTTGGAAAAAATACATATGACAGATTATAAAAATTCACTGAAAAATATCATTGTCTACCAGAATATTTAGTAATTAGTATGAATTTTTACTGTTAATTTTGAACTTAATAGCTACAAATAAATTAAAAGAATATTATTTTTCTTGAATGTATTAATACAAATTTTTAGGAAAGTATATTGTTTCATGTGTGTTGATGTAAAATGAGAAAACAAACCAGTTTACATTATTAGTAAAAAAAATGATTATTCCCGGGACACAATGTTGCAAACCTGTCCATTTAATTTATTATAATTGCTTGGAAGCAAAAGAATTACAAAGCAAAACATTTCTCATATTCATTATAATTTTAAAAAATCATGCTCATTTACTATTACAAACTTTGTAAAACATATTTCTGAGTTACTATGATAATTGTTTATAGAAATAAAGCCTGGAAATATAAGGTCCTCAAAATTTTAATTCCATAAACATGGAAAACATAATATATAAAAATAATGCTGACCAGGTCAGGAAAACTTTAGGGGGAGGCATTTTTTTCTTCTTTAACAATATTTAACTATCTGTACTAGAAGTATATAGGTGCTAAATGGAATATGGAGTTAATACAGTGCACAAACTGTTTTAAGCTTGAATCTTTTGAACACACCCATTTTCTTATGATTTCTATTAAAGAGAAACATTACTCCTTTTAGATTGTTTGCTTGTCTTCAAGAAAAATTGGGCTATGATTTCATTCAATGTGCATTTAGTTTCTGAATTCCAATTTATAAATTTCATTATCCATGGAACATTTGTTTTATCTTCATTTTAGATGAGTTGTTTAGTACATTTTGTTTTAAAAAAA
>RJWT010018602.1:0-18784 GCA_004365215.1 Cuniculus paca
TCTTTAGGCTTCCGCTTCCCCTTTTGCAAAAGCAGGGCAACCCTCACAGAATCACTGGGAGAAGTCAGTGGCGGGCAGAGGCACCCAGCCTAAGCTGGCATGGCATCAGCACTCTCGCATGGGGAGCTGGTATTTTTGAGGCAGGGCTTTGCGTTGCTGCGTCTCTTCTCTTGTCTTTGCAGAGACACATTTCCCTCTTGACCCTGCTTCTCCTGTCCCAGGTACAAGAGGCCACAGCCCCCTTAATTTTAAACCCTAAAAAGGAAAATAGGGAGCACCTCAACTTACAGTATACATTACCAGACCGATTTCTCCTTTCTCAGACCTTCTTCAGTTCTGTTGACCAAGTCTCAGATTAACATTGAAGTTTATTAATTGTCAGTAAGAAGCTCACATCTTTACAGAGCCAAAAGTAATAAAATCCATGCAAACAAATCACAAGTTTTTAGAGGAACAACATAATCACAGAAGTGTTTTGCTGCAGAGTACCTGAAGCGTGCACATTTCCTGGTAATCACCAAAGCTGACTTGGGACACAGTGGGAACCAAAGGCCAGTGGCTCCTACCTCAAGTTACTCATCACAACCTGGAGCCCAGAAAGGGATAGTGTTTTTAAAATACAGATTTGTTGTGTCCTCACCAGTGTTTCAGGGGAGGATACTGGACAATATAGACCGAGGACTTCTGAAGGGAATTGGACAGGCTTGCAACACTCCGACTATGAACACCTTTGTAAGTGAATTGACATAAAAAGTGAATAGAACTTCAGAAATGTTATAGTTCAGGTAGTAAAAGTCAGAATGAACTGAAACACAGAAGTGTGATAACCATGGCGTCTCCCCATATGCTCGGTCTTCTAGAGAACTGGACGTGTGCTGCTTCACACACAGGAAGATTAGTCCCTGGGCAGTTCGTCTGTTTGTTTATGGCTTACGTAATTTCTCTTTTCCTAAAAGGAGTAAGCAACTTATTTGTTTTTAGGGCAGCTACATCATTGAAAGGCAAGCGTTTGTTTTCCCCAAAAGAATGACTTTTCAGATTCACCAAGAAAATTTCTTGCAGGAAAACTACACTTTGCTATTACCAGCTATTACTTGGAATTCTGCCACAGCCAGGCCGCTGTTAGTGCTGATCTTCTTTGCAAATGAGGACCCTTTCTGTTAAATTCCCACAGGGTTCTGGGGCAGAGCTCTATGATTAAACAACGAGACTGTGAAGCCACTTAGGAGAACACGCAGGTTAGTTTTATTTTAATCCCAGTAATTAAAATTTAAAGATGCACTGGTGTTTAAGAGAGCGCGTCCTCAGTGATCGTGTTGTCGTGATCTCAGCTTAGATATCACCCCAGAAAGAAACTGCCCTATGTGCAGAATCCAAATCATCCCCGCCTTCCCTGACCGCCCAGGCACTTGTTTTTACACTGCCCTGATGTTAATACTTTTTATAGCTCTTAATATCTAAAATTATCTTATGTGGTTGTTTACTTGTTCATTGTTTTACACACATATACAGTCTTTCCTAAACTTCTGTCATCACATTAACAATCAAAATGTTTTTAGAAAAGCTATTTGGGGTTAGAGTACCTCCAGTGTGTCCTTGTCGGTTCCATTGTTCTCTAACACACATTAGAGAATCCATTCAACACAGACCTCACAAGGAGGAGCTCCCGAAGTACACTGCAAGCTTTGCTGCTTGTGCTTTCTTCACCAGCTTGTGCTCTCCCTGTAGTTGAACGTGAGCTCCCTGGGAGCAGAGACCTTGCAGGGCTCGTTTTGTGCTGAGTTCCCAGTTCCGGCAGTAGTGCCTGGTGTGCAAAGGGTGCCCAGTAAATACTCAGTAAATACTTATTTTTCAGTGGCAAACAAGGCTAAGGTGCCATTTACTCTTCCAGGCTCTGAATAGCTGAGGTCATGCTATATCTTCAGAGACCGGAGGGAAGGAAAACCCTGGTTTTCAGGGTCAGAATGCCTTCCTAAGACAATATGTGCTGAGTAAGGAATTTACTGTAATGATTCAAATCCTTCGCCAAGGAGATAATTACACCTTCCCTGATCAGAGCAGGGCTCAGGCAGGCAGACAGGTGGTTTCTCATTTCCCTTGTGACAGATGGTACCACCGGACCTGCTTCTGAGGCTTTTTGAGGAAATTTGCCCAAGAAATAATCTGAGTTATATTTTTATGTCTTCCCATCCGTGCTTCCTAAATAAAATGAGAAGGCTTCGGCAGATTGCGGGTCAAAGCGCACATCGAGAAGGCTGCGGTGAGGTGGGGGCATTTCCACTCTGCTGAGCAGCCAGTGCAGGGTGTCTGTGTCCGGACTCAGGAGGGAGGCCCTGTGCCCCCAGAGGCAGCGTGCACATGACAGCCTTTAAAAATCACTTGCCAATCACGAATTCTATGTTCAGCAAAACTGTTCTTCCAGACTGAAGGTGAAATGAAGACATTTCCAGACAATTTATGGAAGAAAGCACCTGAGAAAATCTTCTGGTTAGGCATAGATTTCTTAGATATGACTACAGAGCTGGAATTTGGGCTTTTTTTTGGTGGTGGGGGGTTACTAGGAATCGAACTCAAGACCTTGTGCTTCCCAGGCAGGCACTGTGCCACTGAAGTATATCCCTAGATATGACAATAGAAACAAAATCCATAAAAGAAAAAAATTAACGAATTAGACGACATCAAAATGAAAAAACTCTGGCTCTTCAAAAGACACTACTAAAAAGGTGTCTTTTCCCAGGCTACAGAAAGGGAAATGTATTTGAAAATATTTTCACTGATAAAGAACTGGTATTTACAATCTATGCAAAAATCTTACTACTCAGTAAGAAGAAACATATCCATAAAATGGAATATAACTTAGTAATAAACATGTATTTGGTATTACACATGCTATAACCTAGGTTTTACCCTCAAACCTCAGAAACATTATGCTAAATTAAATAAACCAGACATGAAAGACCACATATTATGTGATGCTGTTTTTGTGAAATGTCCATAAAAGGCAAAATTCTAGAGCTCAAATGTAGGCCCATGGTCACCCAGCACTAGAAAGTGGGAGCAGAGCTTAACTACAGATGGCAGAAGGTCCTTTGTGGAGTGATGGGAGCATTATAAAAGTAGATATGGTGGTGGCTGTCCAGCCCCATCAGTGTACTAAAAGTTGTGTATTAATATGGATGAGTTCCAGGGCCTGTAAACTATACCTCGGTAAAGCTGTTTTAAACTCTCCTTGGACTCTTCAGTATTCCATAAGTGTTGATTGTTGTCTTTATTCTGTGTGGTAAACAGAGACAAAGTGTATCAAATTTTAGAGGGAAAAATATAAAATGACTGTGAACACCTTGCCTGAATGGCCAGACACATTTTAATTAATTAATTTAGCTCTTCAGAGTAATTAAATCGATCTTAGGATAAAATACGTCATACTTTCATAAGAAGTAAAAAAAAAAAAAAAAAAAAAGCCAGATGAGGTTGGGCGCATTCAGGGTGGTGTGGCTGAACAGTTAATCTTATTGGTTGACCATAGTTCTGTCCCACCTCATACCCGTTTACCTTGCGAGTTCCCAGGTTTTCCCCATCTTAGATCCATCTCACCTCGTGGTTTTGCTCTACAAAAGCCTCTTGAAAAGCCAGAATCTTTGGCAACCCACTTGGGACCCCTTCTGTCTCTCTGTCAGACAGAAGCTTTCTTTCTCTCAATAAATAGGTCCTGCTCATGAAAAAAAAAAAAAAAGCCAGGAATGATAGCCAAGAACAGAAATTTCTAAAACATAAGTTTTATGGCAGTGAAACACCTGAGATTATTTTAAATGATGCATAGATAAGCTTTTATTTTTCATCATGATAATAATGATATTTTATTATTTAGACTTTTATTAATGGGAAAAACTTAAAATATTAATAACTGTTGTATGTTAAAAAACATATGTGGGCTAGGAAGTAGCTCAGTGATAGAATACTTGCCTAGCTGCGCAAGACCTGGGTTTAATCCCCAGTACTAGAAAAACCAATGTGTATGATACACTGATGTAGCAAAACTCATGAGACTGGTGCTTGCATGACTGAGGTAGGGCAACACTGCCAGTAGTCAGGAGGAAGAATGATGCCAGTGAGTGACTGAAACTGAATACAAACCATTAGAAATCATCCAGTGTTCCTATCTTGCTCCCTGCCAGAAACAAAATGTCTGAAACTTGCGACGTATTTGTTGAGCATAATCATCTTAGGCAAACAAGTGACTTGCATAGCTATCATGGCAACACCAGAGTGAGAGCAGTTCTTTTTTACATCAGATGTCTCTGATTTGGAAATGTCTGACTTCCCCGTCTACCAGGAATCTTACCTCTGGTTTCTGGTAGACCTATATTTCCTTTTCCTTAACTTTTTACTTTGATCCTGTAGTCTTTTTTTTCTTAAATATAGCCTTTAAATAATGTCGATTCCAAAGAAACTTATTAAGCATTCACAGTTTGTAAGACATACGAAAGAGTAAAATAACCACAGTACAAGGTAGGATCAAGACCAGAAGAAAAATACAGTCCTTGAGTTTCAAAAGAGAAAGACAAATCTCATTGTGATATGAAAGGAGCCTCAGAAACGAGACGGCATTTGAAACAGGCTTTGGGTAATAAATGGGCAGTGATTAGGGGCGGGGAAGGAAACACTCCAAGTGGAAATAACAGCACCAGCAAGAACATGCAGATGGGAAAGCTTAATGCTTAGCCCCAGCACAAGTAACCTATTGCCTTTTGACAAAAACAGGATGGCAAATCTTGGCCCATGGGCCAGATTCAGGCAGGTGCCTGTTTGTTTTATGCCCTGTGAGATGAGTGTTTTCCCAGTGTTATGTGCTTAACATTTTAAATGGTTATATAAAGTGCCTGCATGATACCCTCAGTTTTTGCCTGTTGGCCTGCAGACTAAACTACTTACCATATGCTCCTTTAAGAAAAGGTTTGTGGAAGCCATGTATGATGGCACACGCCTGTAAGCACTCAGGGAAGCTGAGGTAAGAGGATTGCAAGTTTGAGTCACAAGCAACTGAGTGACTTGTAAAACCCTATGTAAAAATAAAAAAAGGACCAGGAATTTAGCTCAGCTCCCCAGTATCTGGGGAGCCCTGGGGAGATGCAAACAAAGTGGTGAGTAGTAAGAAATTTTGGAGCCATATTGTAAGAGATCTTTCCTTACTTCAGGAAGGAGACCTAGCAAGCTTAAGAAGAAAACATGAAAGTTCAGGTATACATTCTGGAAAGTCTCAGTTTAACCTTAAGCACAATTGGGTTCAAAAACCCAAATTCCTATTTTGCTTGGCTCTTCTCCTTTGTTTGGTTCATCTGCAAACAGATGTTTGCTGTGTAATATGAAAAAAAGATCTCTGGTCACCATGAGCCAATACATGTAGGTGTTAGATCCGCAAAGAAGATCCACATATTAGACTCTATAAGAATGATGATTAGGTACCTGTCCTTCCTTGAGCCAGTTGCGGTGGCCAGGTGGACGGGTCCTCTGTTGGCTAGTCTGAATTCCATGTCTCCTGCAGTGAAATCACTGGAACACCTGACTCACCTGAACCACTTGGCATGGACAAGAACTTCTCCAAGGGAGCTAGAAGAAGAGGAATGGGAGGGCTGGCAAGGTCTTCAGCTTTGCCTTATGAACAGTGGGGAAGCTTTGTCTCTAAATGACACAGATTTGCATTTTGCCGTGATTACCAAGAATGGTTCTGTTAAATTAAGCAATTACATTTTTTAAAAAATCTTATTCATCCTGTAAATTTGCTTGGTAGCTCATTGATTGTCCAGAATAAATCTGGATCCATCTCAAATTTGAAGGAAAAAAAATGGAAAGTCTCATTTTGTGAGATCAGAATTAATGGGGTTTTGCTGTATTTTTGTTGACTTCTCAGTGGATGTTTGGTTTTGAAATACAAGAACTAGAGGGGAATATAAAAATCATTCTTCATTTTGTTTTTGTTCACAGATGTTAAGACTCTTTTTTTCCAGTGGAAAGGGTGACTTTGCTGGAAAATCATTTAAAGTTTTTTTCCAGTCAATAAGCTCAGCACCAAAGGAACAAGGGGTATAAAATCACAGCGGAGCCCAATGAGATTACATAGATTGCTTTACAGGAGCCTGGGCTAGCCATAGTGGAGGCAAGCAAGACAGGAGGGGGAATGTGGGTTTTGTGCATGGTCACACCGAAGGAGCAGGGCCAGGTATGGAAGACACGCGTATAAATGGAGGGCAGGAGAAGTCCGAGTAGGCTGAAATCAGATCAGAAACCATTTTGCACATTTGTAGACCACTGAATAAAGCCCCACTTTAGAGGGAAGTCAGTCTTGCACGTGGGGAAGAGTCAGAGACTATTGGCCTTTCCCTCGGAGCTCATCTCTCCTCATCTCTCTGCCTCACATACTTTTCATGGTATCCTGACCCAGGTTTCACAGTTGCGGGAGTTTAACTTAATCCTCCTAGTCTTTGCCCTCAGCAGAAGTGCTTTTTCTGCTACTGAACAGAGTATATTAAACACAGTGAAGTATTTTAGGCTCTTTATTCAAGGAATCCCTGTTCCCCACCATTACTGTTAAGCTGAAGTATCTTGGACCACCACTGCTAATTTTAGATGCTCTTTTGTTTTCGTTTGGGACATTTAGATTCTTATTAAATTCTTTTCCCTCCTCTTCTTCCCTGTAGTCCAAACAGGAAATATTCCCTGAAAGCAAACTGTATAAAAAAGAATGCCAGATGTCCAAGGCCTCTGAGCCAGGGTCGTTCACATGTCCAGCCTACTCAGAATTTGACATTCTCTTTGATTTCCCCAGGAAAGGAAGACACCATTGACTTACTGTAATACCTGCACCAAAATTTAAAAATATCTCTGGAATGGTTAACATAATTTCTGCATGAGGTGTGAAAAATAGAAAAATTTGTTTTGCACATGGAAATTGCTCGAGTATTTGTTGATTGCATTTGACTGAAAAAGAAAAGACATTAAAAAAAAGAAAAATAGTATCAGTTGGAAGCAGCTAACTATATTATGTAATTTAAACCATGAATTGGTACAAGGAAGTCTGAATATCTTTTTGCACTATTAAACATTCTTCTTCAATTACCACTTCAAATGGCAAGTGAACTTATTTTTATAATAACATTTATAAACATAACATGAATTGTTGGAAATATTTAGAAAACACAAAGACTATGATTATACGGGGACTACAGGTTTAGAGGAACTCTGTACTTTCTGGTCAATTTTGGTATAAACCTAAAACTGTTCTTAAAAATAAAGCTTATTTAAAAGGGAAAAAAGAGCATGAAGAATGCAAGTTACATCTAATCTCATTACCTGGAGAATGAATGCTGGATTAATGTTACATTAATTCGTTGATATACTTCCTCTGTAGAAGTATGTTTTAAAATACTTTTAATAAACATGCAGTTTAGCTAATTATTGATTAGGAAACACCCGTAGAACCAGCATCCAGGTTAGAAGTTTAGCATTGCCAACGTCTGCCTCTCTTGCTTTCTGCTTGCTTATATAATCCTCTTCACCCTCACAACGGCAACAACTAGTCTGATGTTTACAGTATCAATTATTTATTTTTATTTCTATTTTTACCTTCTACGTACAGTTGATTCTGGTTATGTGCAATGTTTGTGTTCTCCAAATTTGTTGCAAACCCTGAATTAGTAAATACCAAATCTGTGACCCTAGAGAAAGTGGAGGGTAAGGTTTCTATAAATCTCTTGAGTTCACAACGTTTTCAGTGGCTCATAGAGCGCCATGTTTTACATGTATTTTTCTTTAAAGGTCCCTTATTTAATATTATTGTCAATTTATTAACATCATCCTCTTGACCAAAAGTGCTGTAACTCATGTCTGTATGAAGCTTATCTAAGTGTACATTCTCTCTGAGAGGCACATCACGGCCTTCTCGTGCCTAGGAACACCTGACAGCATTTCAGCCGTATGCCTGTGGCCATTTGAAACAGTAAAATCTTCAATAAGCACAAAAATTCGACACTAAGTAAGTCTTGAAAGTATGCTTATTTAGAGTGTGAGAGCTAAACTAGAAGGCAGGGCCTTGTTTGATCTCGGAGGGGCATATTGGGCGACTCAAGTTCTTCATCGCTTACACATACACACCAGGTAGCTCGTTTTCATTGTAGGAGGATACACTGCAGCATCAATATACTGAAATTATTTGCCTTTTCTTGTACTTTTGCCGAAATTTTGGGTTTCCAGTTTTTACTTTTACAAATAATTTGCTTAACGGATTCTTGCACGTATCTTCTGACATACACATGCACACTTTACTTTAGGGCATGGATCTGTGAATGGAACTCCTGGGTCATAGAGCTTGATATGTTCACTTTTGCAAGATGATGCAAAGGTTATAGTGATTATTCCTCTCCCCAAACAAAATGGTTGTAGTGATTGTCCTCTCCTCCTGCAAAAATGCAAGAATTTTAGATGTTTCACATCTTCATAAATACCTGGTATTGTCTACATTTTGATATTAGCTATTTAGTCATTCTATTGGGTATACATTGTTATCTCGCTGTGGTTATAATCTGCATTTCCTGAATTACAGAAAAACCGAACATCATATCTTTTCTTCCGTCCCCTCCCCTCCCTTCCTTACTGACCAGTAATAGTTTTTTACATTGTCTAGCTATGAGCCTGTTGTGGTTTGTTTAAATGTTCCCCCAAAGCCTCATGCAGTCATGGAGGTAACTGAGTCTAGCATTTGTGATTGGTTCATTGTCTAGTGCTGGGATTGGCAGTGTGAGTGCTGCAACCACCCAGGGGCAGGTAACCAGCATAGGATATGAGGGAGGGAAGGAAGCGTGCTTTTCCTCTTTTTGCCCTTGCTGCTTGTGGCTGCCATGAATGGCTGCCCCTCAGCCGCACCATCCTGCCTTGGAACCAGCTGAGTATGGACTGAAACCTCCAAAAACTGTAAGATAAATAAACCTTTCCTTCCTTTATTTTGGGTGTCAGATATTTTGTCTCAACAACAAGAGAAAAAGTAACCAAGACAGAGCCCTTTGTTTTATTTGTAGATCGGCTTTTCATTCTCTTTTAATGTTGTCTTTTGATAGACAAAAGTTAACGTTTTGATATAGTGAGATATATCAGTATTTTCCCTTGCAGTTACCCCACTTTGCACTGTTGCAGAAATCCTATTCTCAAGTTCTAGAGTTACTCTGTTTTATAACCTCTGTTGCCTGATTTGGTAGTTAGGTCTGTAATACATCTGGAAGTCATCTGATTTGTGTGATTCAATGTAGGGAGTCATATGTCATTTTTTGAATATAGGTATCCAATTATTCTAGTACTATTTATAGAAGAACAGTTTCCATTACTATTATACAACAGTATAAACCTGTGAAAGAAACTTTAAAAGGTATAAACAAAAATTCAACTAAAAAGTGAATGCTTAATCCATGCTTGTATTCCCATTTCTGTATTCTCAGTGCCCAAGGCACTTATAGCTTCATGCTTACGGGTTTTAAGAATTGAAAAACAAAATAAAAGATAGGTAATAGGAAGTAGGGAGATAGATCTTTCTAAAATGGGAAGGAGGTCAAGAGATGGAGGGAGGGGAGAAGAAAGGGAGAGAAAGGGGATACAAAAAGGAATTAAGCCATGTTATGTATATGTACCAACTCCACACAAAGAATGTAAACATTATGGACTGCAAACATGAAACATGTACTAGTAAGAATTAGATAGATAGATAGATAGATAGATAGATAGATAGATAGACACATGCACACATACATACATAGAATCATGCTCAAACATCCCTGTCATTAGAACTGTGGCTGTAATTATACCTTAGAATAGTAAAAGACATAATTCAGTAATAATATAGCTTTCCTTTTATTTTTATGTTACAGTGAGTGAGTTTGGTTTTGCAAGTACAGTATCTTCATTATGTGGAGAATGACGTTGCTACTGCACTCACTTTAAGATGGTGAAATTGCAAATGTTACTATATATTTTTTAGTGTCCCCAAAATGCTTTAGCATTTCTTTACAGAAAACTTCATAACTTGTGAAATTTTTTATTTGAAAGAGTAAATGCATTTCATTTTAGGAACCCATCCTGATGTACCTGAGTGTGGTATTGAAGAGGATTGAGGAGCGACACAGGTTCAGTGGGAAAAAAAAATACTAAGCTCAGTATGTATTGTGTTGTGCCATGCTCACAATAGAGGCATTTGACCCATTTGGCCTTTGTAATGCCTTCCACTGAAGTTTTCTTCTATATGGTAAACAATTTCAGCTAGGACTGTTGTCCAGACATCTTTATTTCAAATCCAGAGTTTTTCCTTTTGCCTTGTATTTCTGTATTATTCTACATGAGAAGATTCAAATCACTGAGGAGAGGACCCATAAGGACAACAGATGCCCTATTCTGAGATAGTGAATGTTGTTTAATCATGGAATTACGATCCCCACCCACACCATCTGAGCTTATACTTCAAAAAAAAATTGAAGCCAGAAAACAAAACCACTGCACTGTAGATTAGTCAAACTATTTTAATGCAAATTATTTTTAAAGTATTTTTAAAAACAACTGCCTATAATTGTCAAGACCCTAGGGGGATTTTACCAGTTAATGTCATTAAAATAAGAAACAGAACTCTGCCATTATCTGAATAAAAATGCATATTCAATTATATTAGATGAGGGGAAAGAATCTGTGTAAATACATATGCACTGTAGCTATGAGTCAGAAACAAATGCAGAACAGTGAGGCTCAGGGACACGTGAACTTTTTCCACTTGTAAAGTCGTGACGCGCACACTGAAACTTCAGGCGGTTGGGATGTATATAGGGTTTCTGTGTAATTTCCAATAGATAAAAATCGGTTTTTGTATGATTTGCTCTGATTCATCACTAGCCGTTTTATCGGCATTCCTTGTGGTGCTATTTTCCTGGCTGTTTGATTTCCCTTCTCTTTCTATGGTACCTTAAGTCAAGACAAAAAGAGGTATTTTTAAGAGTAAAGCACTCACTGATCTGGGATTAGATAAGACTGTGCAGGTTGCGGGGAATCTACTTTTCCCTCTCTCTGATGGGAAGGAATGAAAGCAGCCTCCCTTGGACTTAATAGCACCATGCCTGGATTCAGGTCTAATCAGGAAGGAGGACAGACGGATTATTAAGGTCAGCCCTGTGCCAGTGATCCCACAGGTCCAGCCCAGCCCTGAAATACATGATTGGGAACCTGGGCTGCAGATCGTGGGCCACTGCCTGGTGGGGAGGCGTAAATGCCAATTTGGTGTCCTCTCTGCTGTATGATGCTAGCGCAAGACTTTCTGGCCCCTCCTTGTGTACCTTCTGCCTCCTACTTAGTCCTGTCTTTGAGAGTCCTAGACTAAGCTAAATACCCCCTACTCCCTATTTCCCTTGAACCAGCCATACAATCAGACTAGGAGTCTGACATCCCCAGATTGTGGTTGTCTGTCTCTCTGTCCATCTGCTTTTCTCCTTCCCACACTACCTTCCTGGCAGAATGCCCTTGGAAAATTAAACATCACTTCCAGATAGAAACTGAACACGGGAAGAGAGCTGTGTTCATTTCTACATCATTAAAAATGGTAGGAAACAGATCAGTCCAAGGTAACCTTTCTAAAGTCAAACAGACACCCCTCTGTCAGGTTTGTTTTTTGTTGTTGTTTGTGGGTGGTGGTTTTCTTTCATTTGTTTGATGATGATATGCTCAATGCTGGTGGAGTTACAGTAAGAAGGAATTTCCACTGTTGGTGGGAGTACAGTTTGATAGAATCTTTTTGGAAACTTTGGCAGGATATATCAAGATGAAACTCCTGGCCTTTGACCTGCTGATTTTACTTCCAGGAATTTATGCTAAGGAAACAATTGGTGACACAGGCAGTGATCCACTACAGGGATCTGATTACAGCACGATTTATAATAGCTAAAGGGTGATGGTAACGTGAGCATACACAGCAAGAGAAAGGTTACATAAATCAGGATATACTGTATAATAGGATGCCCTCCAGCCCTTTTAAAAATGTAGTAACAAAAGCTATTTAGTGACATTATAAAATATTTTATTAAGCAATTTAAAAACCATGCTATTAACTGTTTGTAGTAATATGCCCCCTGAAAAGCGAGGAGAAATATAAGATATTAATAGTGATTTCCAGGGGTATAAATTATGCATGACTTTATTGCTTTTGCTCTTGCTTTTTAGTATTTTTCAGTTTTCTACAAAGCCACTGGAATTTTGCTTATCTGAATTTAGGAAGATTAATTGGCTCCTGTATGTTCAGTTTACCTCTCCAGTGAGAGCACCTCTCATCTTGTACCAGCCCCACGATCGTGGCAGAGGGAGCAGAGAGGGTCTACTGTATCCACCGTCAGATAGGGAGCCGGCCTAGATATTCCTGTCCACAGCACAGCAGGCATGACCTGGCTGAGGTGCCAGACATCCCATCATTCAAGTGAGTCACCACAGAAGGGTGTCAGGCTGATGAGATTGCTGCGTACTGTACTTGGACTATCAGCCCCAAGCCTGCATGCTGCCGAGCCTTTTAGCCTTACCTTCCTAGCCTGTTATTCTTTCACTGTCCAGCACGTGCCAGAGGAACTGACTGGGACTGTCTGACTCCTGAGGAGATGATAGGCCAACAGACTACAGCTGATGCGAGCCTTCCGATTGGACACCAACCAGACCAGCGCACGTTCCTTTCACGCTAAAGTCAAAGCCGCTGTTGTTGCTGTAGGTGGGCCTTGATGAGGGGGCTTGGCAGGACCAGAACACGGGAATATTTAGGCAAAAAATGTTCTGGAGCATTCAGCTTGGATACACCCAGCTGGACTGAGAGCTGCAGAGAAGCCTCCAGGGGTCATCTGCTGAAATTATAGTTACAAAGTCATTTCCTCCTATCTTAACCACGATCGTTTGTTATCTTTGGCCTCACTAGTGGGAAAAAAGTTGAGAATTCCTTATCAGAGGGTTTAGAACCAAAAGGGGTTTTTGGGGGGAGGGTGGCTATTTTGTTTTGGATTTATATGGAGTGAGGTTTCTTTTTTGTCAATTTTTGTTGTTTTTATGAAATTGTACAGTCTTGGGCTATTACCATTCTCATCCATCTTTTATCCTATTTTAATGTTGTATGAATTGCATCAAAACTAAAATATAATTTTCTCTGTGTCTCTTAGAGGAGTATTTATATGTACCCAGGCCTTCTGTTGCTATAAATATCATCATAGAATATAAAATATGCAGTAATGTTGATAGTGACATCATACGTCTCTGAAGGGCAAATGAATAAAAGGCATAATTCTCTTAGTTTAAAAAATCATAGAAGTACTGATTGTATTTATTGTTATAGTAACTCAAAAATAGTGGTAATAAATTTTAAATTGTGATCATTTCAGAGCAAATAATTGTCACTGCTATAACTAAAACACAATCAAATGAAATTCTATTGGTTGTGAAAATTTTTAGCTGATGCTATGGACAATTGCCATGGGGATTGAAGAGTAACTTCTTACCATAGTTATGAATATCCTGCATTCCAGCTGCATCCCCAGATAATTTTAGCCATGTTCTACTGGCCAGGAACCACTTAGAAATCTGAGGTTGTGAAAAAACACTCAGAACCCACATTGTGTTCCCTGGACTATGTTCCTAACTGTGCCTGTAGTTAAAGGCATAACTCTTGGTTGAGATGTGATAGGAATCTAGAGACGTTTCCTATACATGAAAGTTGTTTTTAAAAAATAAGTTCTGAGCACTTTTTAATTGTCCTGTGGTAACCACAATCAAAGAAACAGGAGTTTAAAGTTGCTCCTAGTCAGATTCTGGTTCCTGGGCTGGGCTGCATGAAGGACTGATGCTGGGCCTTGCCTACTGGGACATTATCTAGTAGACAAGGTCAAAGAGAGAGAGGAGTGAGAACATGAGACCTCACTGCCAGCACAGTACTACAGACTATGCAGTGGATACGAAGCAGCACTGCTCCAAGACTCAAGACAGAGTCAACCAGAACAGGTATTAAACTAATAATCGAGTAACTTACTCCTCAGCTGATGAATCTTATCATCTCATGTTACAGTTGTAATCTGTCCCATCTTGTCAAAGATATTTTAAGCTCTTTGAAGTCAGGGACCTTGAAAATTCCATTCACTGTCTATCAGTCTAGGTGCTCCATCATGACTCTTCACTGGATTGAGAAAAAATTTTAAATAAACATTCTCTTTAAATTTAATTTCTTTCCTTATAAGAATTCCATCTGCTATATGAATCTACCAGACAGAACATTGGAGGCAGAATTGTGGAGTTTGTTGGAATTTATGATGTGTGGAATCTTACTGACTCTGTCTATTGCTATATTCCCGTGTTCCCTTTAAAATGTGGTAAGCGTCTAAAGGAAACTCGTAAATCAGTGGTTAAAAGATTGCTAAGGCTATGGCTGGGCCTGCAGAGAAGCTTGGCACAGCCTAGACAAAGAGGAAGCCCTGCTATCTCTGCATCCTGGCAGCAGGAGCCCTGGGCTTGGGATCGGGGTTGGGATTTAAACTGTATCCTCATCACTTACAAGCTTGGATTTAAATCATACTCCCAGGCATGCCTCACCTGAGCCCAAGTCTTCATACCTGTAAATGGGAATTTTAATAGTGCCTGTTTGTGGGATTACTGGGTAGATTAAGGAGATTCACTAACTTATTGGTCATTTATTGAATACCTACAGGCAATATTTTAGACATTGGAGATACAACAGTAAGCAAAAGAACAAAAGTCCCTGCTCTCATGAATTTGTAGTCTAGAAATGTAATATGATAATGTCATTTAATAAATACTTAATCAATTCATCTGAGGTACCTGACAGACATACACAATGAGATTTTACTGTGTGTGTCCATAGGTCTTCAGGTAGACAGTAGGTAATTAGGACCATTTCTAGGTCTCATGTCTGAATTGGTGTAACCCTATGGAAGTCCCATTAAGTAGGACGTTTATGTGTTCATGCTAAATCCCAGTCAGCTTAGGAAATCTGTTCCCCTTGAATTGAATTTTTATCATTTTCACCTCCATGAAGTGCTTGGTCTAAACGGTCCGGCAGTTGGCCATGTTCCAGGTGCTGCAGGTGGTGTTGTGGCTGGATGGTTTCCACATCTTCTTAGCTATTGTGTTTGCACTATTTGTGGTTTAATGTGATTTCATGGAGTTGCTAAGGTGTTTGTATAATTTGTGGAAATTAGTCAAAGAGCTAGCATAACCAATTAAAACCCACGCACCATATTTTAGTCAGTAACTTAACCTTTCCTCTCTGGTTTGCTCTCCAAACCTTTGATCAACTACCCATCAGAGACCAAAAGGGACAAATTTAAGGTTTCTGTTTGTTTTTTTTTTTAATTGCCTTCCTACTGGAGTCTTTTCTTTGAGCATCAAAATGCCCAAAGTCCATGAAGGAGGAAGGTCAGGCCTAGACAGCAAACCTCCAAAGAACTGTACCATGCCAGTAATTGCATGCACTCTCCTAAGAAGTGTATGTTCATAACTGTTACCATGTTAACTAACATAGTGCTTTGGATCTCCAATGGCAAGCACCCTATTTAGTTAAAAATGTAAACAGGACATTATTTTCTGACTGAATGACCTTTGTAGCCCATAAAAATTATTTCTAGCCAGGCGTGGTGGCACACTCCTATAATCCCAGCACTCAGGAGGCTGAGGCAGGAAGATCACTGTGAGTTCGATACCAGCCTGGACTACAAAGTGAGCCCAAGGCCAGCCTGAACTGTATAGCGAGACCCTGTCTCAAAAAGACCAAAACAAAATAAATGAATATACATGTATGTATATATATATATAATTTTTGCTGAGACATAATTTTAAAATACTCACACAACAGTGGGAGCTGAAGACTGATTATAAGCCCATCTGTTTGAGAACCAGGCTGGCGAGAGAATGTCAGTGTTGAAGTTCATGTACATGAGGTACAATGGACATGATAGAAGATGCTCCTGTTGCCTAGAGTTAGTTCTTCAGAACAAAGAAACATATTTGCACTTCAAGGAATCGCAGAATGTGGATTTCTTGGAAGATGCAGAGGTCTGGTTTGGAGAAATGTGACTTGGCACTGGCCACTTGTCCCTGGGTTTCAGTGCTCCCCTGTTCTGCTCCAGCACCCTATCATTTGGCCTCCCATGAACCTCCCTCCCATTGTGGTTTCCCCATGTGCTGATGAGTTTTCTGGTTATTCTGTCTTGCAGCCCCCCGAATCCAAGCCCAACTTCACCCCTCTCGCCATCTTGGCCCATGTTCTCGGCACCATCCAGCCCTATGCCCACCTCATCCACGTCCAGCGACTCATCCCCCATCAGGTCTGTGGCAGAGTTTGTTTGGTTTTCTGTTGCTGCTGTTGTTCTCTCATTGGCTTGGTCCTCTCTTCATGCAGTGTTCAGCCTCCTCGTCAACTTTGTTCCCTGCCATCCAAACCTGCACTTGCTTTTTGACAGGCCCGAAGAAGCGGTTCATGGAGATTCCAGGTAAACCACAGATGATGACCAATCTGCTCCCGTTTATCCAAAGCTGTTCAGGGCCAACAGGGGCCTCCTCTGCTCCCTTGTGGTTCCATCCTAAGAGACCAAAGCCAGGAGGGACCATTTGTGTGAGCCCACAAGACATTTTTCACTCATTTTCTACCCCAACACAGGCCTCACTAAAGCTCCTGTTTAGATGGCTCTCTCAGTCATCTGGGCTCTGCGTTTTGATATAAGAGAGCACACAAAGGAGCTGTATTGAGATGCGTGGTGGCCTTCTTCTTCCCTCATTTTTATCAGGTAATATCAGGCAGTATTTATTTGTGGAGCCGGACCACCAGCCCTGAGTGCTGACACGTCTCTCAGACCAGATTCACTGAGTGAGCGACACATGTAACGCAGGATGGAGACATGAAGCAATTTCTCTTTAAATGGATCGTGGCTTTCCCCTCGCGCCTCCCCTATGCTCCTGAAGTCGCCCGGGCTCCCGTCTGCTTCTGTCTCTGCATCCTGAACCTGACAGCTGCAGGAACACGCGCTGCCTCTTGAAGGACGAGCGCCTGACCTACTTCTTCTCCCCAGCAGCTGCACTGGGTGGTTTTCTCTGTCCCAGTGACTTCCAAACTTAAGTTCTTTGCTCTTGAGCTCTTTGTAGAAAAAAAGCTCTTAAGTCCAGGAAAAAAATAAAGATCCTGCAGAATCCATCAGCTGTGTGGGACCTGAGCATGGGTGGTTCCTGCTGTCAGACAGCTACGATGCAACCCAATTTTAAATAGCATAAACATTTGGGGCTTTGGCAGTATTTTCTTATCTATCTTTTCTGCAAAGAGTTGGTTAAGCAGACATGCTTAAATAATTTATAAAACTGGCTCTCTTTTTAAAATAAAAAAAAATATATATCCCTATTCCTATATATAGGTGACTGTGCTATATATAGCTGTGATGTATATACATCCATATATGTGTGTGTGTATTTAATTCCCCTCCAGATGTGACAAATTTCACATCTATCAATTCATTCTATCATGTGAGAATCAGAAGAGAAATGGCATAAACCCTAATATACAAAAAGGAAACAAGGGTACAGAGAGGTGATTGGACACAGTCACATGAGAGCCAGTGCAGAATTCAGGAGTCCTCCTCCTCAGCCCAACACTCTTTCCTCCAAACACATGGGTGCCTTTACATGGGTAACCCCAACTTTAAGTTGTCTTGCAGCTCCCAGTCCTAGACACTGGCTGCCCCATCAGTCTTTGTCCCGGATGATGGGAAAGATAGCTTTTCAATATTTCTTCCTCATTATATAAATATAAAACTTCAGACCCTATTTCTCTGACATTCAAATGATTTTCTAATTATTTCTTAGACAACTTCTGGGTACTGTGAGAGACATTTACTTTCTAGGATACAGAGATGGTAAGAATTGTTCTGGTTAGAGAACTTACTGTCTCATGAGGACCCACATCAGACCAAATTACAATGACCAAAGACAGTCACCTTTCAGAAGTGCCTCACTCGCTCATTAGGGAGACATGAACAGTAGGAGAATGTGGCTCACTTATTTTTATCAAAAGGGAGTAAAATTTTCAAAACATTGGCCTCTTGGGCAAAACGGGTTGACTCACAATAGTGGAATCAGTCAGCTAAAAAGTAGAATGTACTCTGCCTTGATAGTATTTACTTTTTCACATCTTATCTGTGGGCCCTTTACTTGTCAAGTATCTACCTGTCCACTCCCAGCTCCTAGAATATTTACAGATTTTTTTCCCCCCACTTCAAGTATTCCTTCCTACTTCCCAATGTATTTTCAGATTGGCAGAGAACAGCCATCGTAGGCTGTGCTCACCCTGTGTGGGGATCAGGGTGACTTGGTACTGCCCCCTCTGGTCGTTGTTAGAATAGCACCATTTGGAGGATGCTGTCCTACAGCCCTTCAGAAGTTGCCGTTTTGGAACAGGCAAGGCAGAAGAAGGCTGGGAATGGGCTGTCACTTAGCTAAATGCGTGTGCCAGCGTGAACAAGACAGGAACACCGCTGGAGAGTTAGCCCACCAGAGGCACTGAGAGGACTGTAGTCCCCTAATTACTATTGCAGTGTACAGTCGAAAGATGTGGACATATACCCATCATTCAGGTCCACTGGGTCCTTTCCCCAAATCTGCTTCTAGAACATGAAACATTAGATTTCCTTCCCTGGGCAAGGCTTTTAAAAATTAATATTGAATAAGACCTAATAAACAGTCCCATGAA
>RJWT010018603.1:0-18854 GCA_004365215.1 Cuniculus paca
CATTGTTATATACATATCACTGTAATATGATGTCTTTAACTCTTTCAGGAATATACCTAGTAGAATATATATATATATATATATATATATATATGATTCTTTTCTGGTCAAAATAAAATTTTTTTAAATCTTCCTGCTTGGCTTTTTCCTTCCAATTCTTTCTATAAATCTGGCCTAAAGCAGTCAACAATATCCATGTCACAGAATAAAACTTGGGCTGCCTTGACATTTCTTCCACCTAAACAATTAGTCTGTGCCCTTTAAAATTAGCTTCATGCAACGTTCTGGGTCATGGACAAAATACAGACAAACTTTTTGCCAGAATGTAACATATAGTCCCTCTAGTCCAGTTCACAATAGTCTATATTTCCATCTGAAATCTTAAAAGCATAATTTTTACTGTCCACATTCCATAAGTATTCTGGTCTTCTTACATTCTGCTCCAATTACCCATCTATCTCTGCTTATGGTGACTTAAATCTTCAATGCTGTCTAAACTCTTGCAAACCAATTCCAAATGCCTCTGAGCCACAAGATCAGGTACAATCATAACAATAGCTCCACTCCTAGTACTGATTTTCAATATACAACAGTTTTCCATTCCTGGGACAAAATACCTGGTACTTTAAACACCTGGTACCTGAAACTTAAAGAAGAGATTTATTGTGGCTTATGGTTTTAGAAGCTTCAGTCCATGGTTAGCTGGGTTCAGGGCTGATATACCATGATAGAATGCCATGGAAGAACAAAACTGCTAACTTCATTACAGCTAAGAGGTCATGAATAGGGGAACAGATTCAGAGTAAGGGACCAGATATAGTCCCCACAGTTACAACCTGATGACTTAGACATACCCAGAAGTATGATTTATTAATCTCTCAGACATTTTTCAAGTCAGTCGTGCTGTTGATCAGGATTAACTACAACGCTGATGAAATGCATGCTCTGTCCAGATATCTGGACAAACCTTGTATTAAGGATATTTATATTTATAGTGGGGGGCATATGAAGAAAAAGCAATTTTGTCATCATCATTCTTATAGTTTAATTGTTTTTAATTCCCTACAAGAAAACATAAATTTGACTACATTGTTTATTAAGGCATATGCAGTACTTTCATAGGCTTGCAATAACAAAATATAGCATATTAAGCAATTTAAACCTCAAAAATCTATTTTCTCACAGTCAGGAGACTGGAAGCTCAAAATCAAAGTATCAGACAATGTTGGTTTCTTATGAGGTTGTAGACAACCACCTTCCTGATAGGTCATCACATGGCCTTTCTTCTGTGTATGTGTGCCTAGTGTTGCTTTCTGTATACCAGTTGCTTCTTATAATAATACCATCATATTAGGACTAACCAGGTGGATTACAGCCCACCCTAATGTGTCATTTTATTGGAAAAATCTTTTAAATATCTTATCTGAAAATAAAGTCATGTTCTGAGGTACTGGGGATTAGAAGGTCAACATGTAAATTTGGAACATATAAACTTTTTTTTTTAGCAGCATGCTTCTCTATAGTAGTTTTTAGTACATTAGATTAATAAAGTTTCTAATTTTTCTACAGAAGAATAGTCAATATTTCAACAATGCTACTCAACACACACTTAACATGCTCTTCTTTGTCAAAGCTTTACAAGCTCTTCTTTCCTTGCTCAAAGTACAAATAAAGTCTGCATTCAGACCTTACAATGATTTCCTCAATCTCCTTATCTCACTTTCCTCACCTGTCTGGATTTATCTTCTATCATTTGATCTCTTTTCTGCAGCCCCCTATGCCGCTGTGATAGTGCTTTCCAGTGTTTATACACTTACTTTCCCTCAACCAGCCATATTATTCTACCCTCTTCCCCTTTTCTTTCAGCTCTTCTTCACTCAACTGTGACCATTCATGAGGACCTCCATGTCCATTCTATAATTCATATACCCCACTCTTACTTTCCATGCTGTATTTTATTCTTAATGGCTTTTATCGCTAACATACCTTGCTGATTTACTAATAGGGTCTATTTCCCTATTAGTTATTACCTATTAGTTTATTACCCTCACCACAAATATATATGCTAGGTTTTCATTTGTGTTATTGCCTGATGTATTTCCTTTAATTAGGACACTGGTAAATATGTACTCAATATGTACTTTGATAAAAATGAATAAATGAATATTAAGTTTCAATATTTTAAGTTCCTTTGATCTTACTAGAACAAGAAACAATACAGTGCAGTCAAGTGTAGAGGTCTTGGAAGCAGAAAAGAATTAGGATACACAGCCTACCAACAGTTTATCATGGAAAAGAATCTTTTCCATATTGAGAGTCAGATTAAGTAAGTGAACTGAAATTAATTACTTTCTTAAAAGAGTAATGAGATTAAGTGAGTTAAGTGGTTGGCAGAGTGATAAATATATTGGGATTCTATACCCAGATCTGATCTCTGAGAGAGATTGTTATAATTGATTTCCCAGATCTCTTTGGGAAAGCATGTGAATGGAATCTGTCATAATGCCCAGATTAAAATAACCTGTATTTATAGTGCTGAGTCAAATCATATTTGTTTGCTTTCAATTTCATTGCATAGAGATCATCTTTGAAGTCAGTAAAATTATGGCAATTTATGTAGCTTATTTTAGTTTCAAAGTTAAAAAGCAATTAAAACATTGAAAAACGTGTTTTTTTGCTATTGTTAGCATCTGCTTTTAGTCATTTATGTTCCATCTTATCTTTTTAATGTTCATTTTGCCTTGCATTTTCAAACGAGATCACTAGCATTCAGAGTGGTATGGCTATAGACATACTTTGCATTTTCAAGTTTCTTACAGAATTATGTTATTTGGAAAGGGTCTCTAAATTATTCTATCTATTCTCTTAGTTTTTATAAGAGAGGTAAATCCCAGATTGAAGCTTCACCAAATTTATACATGGCTCTCAGAAAACCAGGAAATATCTGAGATATAGTAGGAAATGAATACATCTTGCCCCACAAATTCTGGAAGGTACGTGTTTTTCAGTGGAGAATTGGCTGAGTGATTGTAACATGGCCACAAACTTCCATTTCTAAAAGGAGCTCTACCTAAAAGCCCAGTTCTTTCCATTATACTACCCTAAGCCTTCTTTTTACTAATGATGGATTACAATCTTGGTAATGCTGGACTTTGGTCTCCCACAGAGAAAGTTCCTTGTTGCTTAATGGTCTCCTGGTAACAGTAAGTATGGACTCACTGGGTCTCTGTGAAGATTCCTCAGGATTTAAATTGACTTGCATTTGTGAAACCACATTTGAATTTATAACCTAACAAACTGCCACAGACTATTTTGAAAGAACACAACTCACACATGATCCACCTTCTCCTCACAATGCCACAAAATAATCATTTGGTTAAGGCTTTTATATTTCCTGAGACGAGCTTTCTTCCTTTTGCTTTTTCCTGAATGAGGAAGTGCTTATGATCTCACCTCTTAAATTACATTTTAAGGCCTTACAAACCATAGTAAAGGAAGGGACAGAGTCAGCACTAATTTCATAAACTATCTGTAAAGGAATTAATTGCAACCTGACTTATTTTTCTTTTTAGAAAGAAGTTGTAAAGGAGTCCCGTAAATTTTGAAAGAGGAATAAATTCTTTCTAAAAAGGGGTGAGAACTGTAGTAAAATGTTAAAATAGCACAAATTAAACTTGACTGGACTCTCCTGTAAAATCAAACCGAGCTAAAGGGTAGTAAATACCACTCTGAAGAAAAACCAGTGTCTCTCCAGCAATAAAGCCAATTAAAATATAACATTTAAACATATACTGGGCACAGTTTCAATGTTTGCTATGATAATAATTATGAATATTGTTTTCACTTACTAATGTTCTGATTTGGAGTGCATGTCATATCTGTGAACCTAAACTATCTCATGTATAAAATTATGTTCATTAAGCTATCATCAATAATTCCTTTTCCATCTCTAAAAGCAATTTTGTGTCTTAAAGAAAGAGTATAAAGACTTATTAAAATATACATAATAGTAATAAATTCTACTCAAGTATTTGAATACTGCCTGCTAAAAAATAAAACATTCTAGAAAAGATCTAAAATAATGAAAAATACACTGGAAATTTGAAAAGAGATATAACTATCTTTTAGACTCAACACCAAGAAGTCCTAGATTTGTCATTTTGTCAAGAAACATATATATTTGTGTGTGTGGGTGTGTGTGTATGTGTACATACACATGACCTCAAACTCTATTATTGCTATACTATGAAAAGTAAAAATTCAGAAATTATTTTATACCTGTGAAAAAATGAAAAATATAATGGTTTCAGATTTCACAGGCTTCTCCCACAAACTCTAAGACTCCCTGTATTCCTTAGATTTGTGTATATTCTAACCACTGGGTGTCATGGTAGCACTCAAATATAATCAGGCTTGAAACACAAAATGTAATACAGAGTATGCACTATACCATGTTTGTCCAGGAAAACCTTTTAATTTCCTTCCAATTTAATATAGGCAAACAGAGATAGCCTACAATATCTTTTAGTACTTGGTAAAGAAAAAGTTAAGACACAGTTATGTAACCTACAGCAAGTTGTTTGGCAAAATTTTCAACTTTTGGTAACCTCTAATTTACATGTGCTTTCTTTGGATTTTAAAAAGTCTGTCCAATTTTGTCTGGTTTTGGAACATCTTCTTTGGAGGTCAAACAGTTCTTTTGAAATTTTGGCAACTTCTTCCACTCCCCTCGGATGAGTGAGAGCTATAGTATACACTGAACTTCATTTTTCCAACAAAAAGCCTAGTGAAAACTAAGGATTTTTGATGAGTGATCTGCAGTTCTTTTTTCTCTGCTTCGTTTCATTCAGGATTTGAAAATACTAAGTGATGTGACTCACCACGAGCATGGATTGGCATCCATAAAACATTTCCTAGCTTAAAACAGGTCAGTTCATTGTTGTTTAAAACTGTCAGTAAAATCTCATTTGGCAACATTGCTATTTTGTAATCTTTAATACTATTTATTGTGCTTGATTCTTAGGGTCTTTGATATTTATGTCTTTGTATCCTGTGGTGACTTAAGCAACCATGTATATTTTATTTCACTTGAGAGTGCCAAGATTTGTACATTAAACAGGCATTTTCTGTTAACTCATTCACTGATAAAGGTTAAAACTGTTAAATTTCTTTTTTATATGCTCTGTTGGATAAATTGATTGAGGTAAGCAAACATTTTCCTCAGAATATAAAATAAAATTACACTTTTTTAGCTTAAATATACACACCAAAAAACTGAAAACCGGTTATTTAATTTTTTGTTAAAGGGTATGTTTTTCCCTTTCTAAGTTTCTAAATTTAAATGAAAATTAAGATTATTTTTACAAAATGCAAAATTTAACAGCCCCATTTCCTTCTACTACCCATTTAATTTAGTCCAATAAAACATTTAGAGATGTAAGGAAAACCTGTACTCTTTATTAATCAGCTAGTCCATTATACCATTTTATAGAATCATATAATGACCTCAATCATTACCTTGTCCAGTGAAACACATCTATTTTATAGTTAAAAACATTTCTGAACGCAGATATTACAGGGCTAATATTTTCAGATCTGTGCATTATTATTTTGAAATCTAAAAATATTTTAGATATATTGGTAGTAATACTTACATAATCTTCAAGTATATTGAGTAAGATTGTATATTACATGGCATTTATCAACCTTAGAGTAGTACAAAATAAATTTAACTTAGACAAAATACTTCTAGATTTGGAATGACCCAATATTTTATAAATATATTATACATAACTTACAAAATAGACACATATCCTCTCAATAAGATCGCTCCATGTTTATAGTCACTTTCCCTATCCAAATGCTTTCATGGAGCCTCGTGTGACCCTGCAGTGCAATAGGAGACCTTCTCAGAGATCCTGGGTAGTTCATAACAGCTTAGACTCCCTCTTCCATCTCTGAATCAAGTTAATTTGTTGTATATCGCATATTATTAGGGACAATTCTACAAAACTAAGTGTGGCTAAATGAGTTGAACTTACAAATAACCAGTGGAGCCAGGCATGGCAGCACACACCTGTAATCCATCACTCAGGAGGATGAAGCAAGAGGATTGCTGTGAGTTTGAGATCAGCCTGGGCTACGTAGTGAGCTCAAGGTCAGACTGGACTACATAGTGAGATCTTGACTCAGAACAAAAAAGGAAAGCAAGAAAAAACCAGGAACTTTTGAGATTTCTGATGTTATTGTCTTCAGGAAGTGAGGTTAGTTTCTGACATTTCTCAGATCAGATAAAAAGAGAATTCTGAGCAGGTAAGTTGTTCGTTACTTTTAAGAATCATATATATTCTGTTATGCAGCTACTTACCATTTGCTTTGAATTGATCAGTTTAACTACTCTACTGTGTAGAATGTAAGATTGTTTTTCAGAACTACTTGGCAACTGTACCCAGGTAATGGATGTCGGAATAACAGGAAATACACATCACAAGGACTTTGGAGCTGGACTATATTTATAGACGGGTTTCTCTGTTTAGACAGGGGGAAAATGATGCATATAAAGCTGGTACTTTAAAGGAAAAGCAACTTGTCTAACCAGGCATTCAGTGAGGTATGCTGTTGAGTCAGTGGGGCTTTACAGGTATTCACTAGTCTGTCCTTATGTAAGCAGTGAGTCAATCTTGAGCCCAGTGGTGCCAAATAACTAGAAAGTAGTGGATACCATTTTAACCATTGAATTTGAGTTGTCCACAAAATTAAAAAGACGTGTAGAAGTTACTAATTTCAATTTTTTTTAGGATTTTGAGAGGATAAGAATATGTTTAAAATAACTAAACTTAAGACAAAATAAGACATTAGGAAGAGTGAGTCTTGAAAAGACTGCATAAAAAGATTTAGTTATTTCAGATCTTATATTCTGTTTTAGGTTTCACCACTGTGATGACCCGAGTGTATCTGTGAATAGTCAACATCTAGTTTTTCTTTTTAGTTTCTTCTATGTCAGGACATTTTTTCCCCCTGGATTTTTTTCACTTTTCATATTTATTAATAATGTTTACAGTATACAATGATTACATTCCTTGTGTGGAGCTAGTATATATACATCATATCTCTTAATTCTTTTCTCATCTCCCTTCCCATCCTCCTTCCTCCAATTCTTGGATGCCCTATACTTTTAAGACCAGTGTACTAAAGTAACTCTATCTTCTCTTGAAATAATTCTCATTTTAGCAGGTTGATGTAGATATAAATTCACTGTTGTTAGAGAGAAACAATCAAAATCATTAGGAATGATTTAAGGAGAAGGGATTTTTGTCTGGTTTAAATATAGGAAAGGAATGGATTTCCTCATTTCTAAAGACTTTCTAAATTTATATTAAAATTTATAAACTGCAATGAATAATACACAGAATTTAAGACACTCAATTTTTCATTTTGCTTTATACAACCCCTATTGCTTTACTCAACACACTGATTTCAACTAAACCTTTTCAAGGGTCATTTTAAATCTGTTTTCATTCCTCTTTGTCCTACCCCTCCTAAGTTTCTTCAGTTGAAGCCCAGCTCACAGTCATAGATGGTTGCCTAGCAAGTGTTCCTCTCAAGAAGCCTTTAGATGTCTGCATTTTTACATTCTTATGATCTAGCCCATGAAGCTCAGTCCAATAGACTATTTTCTAATGACATGATAACTTAAATGCAAGATGTTACATTGAGAGCACTATTAGGGTGATAAGTAAACATTTTTAAACCTCCTGGAAAACATACAGCATATTTTTTTTGAGAACAGGAGAAGCAGAAATGGATTATCTCCACTAATCTAGGGAGGCACTCTTGCTCTTGACCATTCCACTCCTGTCAAGATCCTCCCCTTCTATTGCTCCATATCATCCATAGTACTCAGCAGAAAATAATATGCATGGGTATTAAGAAAAATAGTGACTAACTTGATATTAAAATGAAATAGGAGGCAGCCAGTGTGAGCAGAGAGACCCAGCCAGATCCACCGCCACCTGCTGGATGCTGCCATCAGAAGATTTGCTTCCTGCGGGCAGCCAGCACAAGCAGAGACCCAGCCAGATCTGCCTCTGCCTGCCAGCTGCTGACATCAGAAGGCTTGCTTCCCAAGGGCAGCCAGTGTGAGTAGGGACACACAGCTAGGTAAGCCCCATGTACTTGCAGGCCACCATGGGAGACTCTTGCATCCTTCAGGCAGCCATCACTCACCAGAAGAATCAGACAAACACACCCCTGTGTGCCTGCCACCATCGCAGGAGTCCTAGTGTAGATAAACAGGCTGAGAGAAGAAGCCCCACCACAACACACCCCTGGACATCAGGGAAGCTCCAGTGTAGCTGCACAGGTCTGGAGGAGCCCTCCCCATGCCCTGTTATCTGCATGGGAACCTGGGGTCAGAGGAACCCAGGTGCCTGTCCCATTCCCCTACACCTCAGAAGGGCAGCCAGTGTGGGAAGTGCCTAGGACCCCACAAGCAGCGTGTTGGGAGGAACCCAGGAGAATATCAAGACAAAGGAGCAAAAGTAATCTCAGACCTCCAGCCCACCCAGAACAAATCTGGGAGATACAATCATAGAAGAAAATAGAAGTCATACACCTGAGATCTCCAAGAGGATAACAACTGAAGTAAAGAAACAACTTCATGAGACTGTAAAAGTAATCAGATCAGAAACAATGTCTTGGGTAAAAGAAGAAATCACACGCATAATGAAAGAATTGCTGAGCATATCTAAAGAAGACATAGACAAAAAAGAGGAGCATAGAAAAAGATGGAAACCTTGAATGAACAATACAGAAAGGAATTACAATGCATGAAACAGATTCGAAAAGATATCCAGGAAATTAAAAAGTTGATCAAAAGCTGGAAAACACACTTGAAAGAGGCTGAAGATAGACTTTCAGACCTTGAAGACAGAATTGCAGCTAGCGATCATGAAAGGAAAGATCTCTTAAAAATAACAAGGAACCAGGAAATAATTCAATGACTGCAAGATGATGCCAAGAGAAATAATTTAACAGTGATAGGTATCAATGAAGAAGCAGAGGTCAAAACCAATGAAATAAAAATGCTATTTACAGAAGTAATAGTAGAAAACTTCCCCAACATGGGAAAAGGAACTGGTATACAGATAACTGAGGCATATAGAACTCCAACTAGCCATAACCAAAGTAAAACTACACCCAGACATACACTAATCAAGATCCCAGAAATTCAGCACAGGAACAGAATATTAAAAACTGTTAAAGAAAAGAAACACATCACCTATAAAGGAAAACCAATCAGAATCACGGCAGACTTCTCAACACCAACCATCAAGTCAAGAAGAGCTTGAAGTGTCAAATCCTAAAAGAAAACAACTTCCAACCCAGATTGATGTATCCTGAAAAACTATCTTTTAAAATTGATGGAAAAATAAGATACTTCCATGATAAAGAACAACTGAAGGAGTTCACGACCACCAAACCAACCCTACAGAGAGTGCTGCATGATGCTCTAGAGAGAGATAAAGATGACCATGGTTCCAGGAATAGCAGCAGAGAAGGATAGCCAAACAGCACAGACGAATGAAGAGGAAAAGCAGAGGGCCAACAATAGGGGCATAGCATGGCAGAGACAAACCAATGTATGCTGGTTATAACCATTAATGTAGATAACCTCGATTCAGCAATAAAAAGAAACACAAGGAGAGTGGATCAAGAAACAAGATCCATCAATATACTGTATACAAGAAGCACATTTAACTTGAAAGGAAATTCATAGACTGAAAATCAAAGGGGAGAAAACAATTATTCCATGTAACAGGAGACCAGAAAAAAGCAAGGATAACTTGTACATTAACTACAGAATAGATAAGAAAGATGTGATACTTCATACAATGGAAAGCTACCCAGCTATAAAGTAGGATAATCTCGAGGCTCTTATTGATAAATGCATGCAACTGGAGATCATGTTCATGGACAAAACAGTTTGAACTCATACAGATGAACACTAGCATAAAAAACAGAAGGAGTTAGTAGGACCCAGAAATACAATAGATATTATAAAATTGATAGGGGAGAAAACACCTAGGAGGAGAAGGTGTTAATCAATATTAACTTCTTATTGTCTTGTCTTGAACTTTTGTAATATTTTCACAATTTTGTTAGGTTTGGTTCTGTTCTGTCTTGTTTTGTTAGATTTTACTGTGTCTGATGGTATGGGCAGCTATTTTGAACATAATGGGATGTATTATGATAATCATTGTTGCTTTCCTATTATCTTATTTTGAAGTCCTATAGTGCTTTCATTCTTTTGTTTAATCAGTTTTATTCTGTTTTGTTTTGTTTGATTTCATTATGTGTGATGGTATGAGCAGCTATTTTGAAGAAAAAGAGACATTATAATAACCATTGTTCATTTCCTGTTATCTGGTTTTAAAGTCCTGTAATGCTTTCATTCTTTTTTTTTAATGCTTTTAGTCTGTTTTTTATTATTTCATTTCAGTGTGTATGAGGACATGGACAGCTATTTTGCAAAGAACAAGAGACATTATGGAAGCTATTGTTGATTTTCTATTATCTTGTTTTGAAGTCCCATAATGCTTTCATTCTTTTGTTTTGATTGCTTTTATACTATTTTGTTTTGCTTGATTTTATTTTATGTGAAGGTATGGACAACTATTTTGAAGAAAACAAGAGGTATTATGGTAGCCACTGTTGATTTCTTGTCTTGTTTTAAATTCCTGAGTTGCTTGCATTGTTCTGTTCTGACTTGCTTTGTTCTGTTTTGTTTTGTTTTGTATTGTTTTATTCTCTTTAAAATAAAATAATTTGATCACCAAATAAATCAAGCCTGAAAGAAAGGAAGCCAATATACAAGATATAATGCTATTGTCTGACATTATTCAAATAACATTATTCAAATTATTTATCTTTAACCTAAACATGCAACCTCAACATGACATATGTAACTAAAGGAAGTGCTTCCTGTAAGATAAAACAATATCCATTTTGGACTTAGATTCTTTACAGAATTCTTGATACATGGAATAATCTAGACCAGCAGTTACTACCCTCATGACAAAACATTGGGCTCCCACACACAAGTGAAACAGGTAAAAAGACATTTTAGCATTACCCTTGTTCTTCAGTTTCTATACTGCATATACAATAATTCATGCAAAGTCACTATTTCAATGAGGATAAATGCTATCCCTTTAGTTTTTCAGATAAGTTTGGATCTCTGATCTTCATCATATGAAGAAAAAGGAACATTTGTGTCAGCTAACATAGTGATTGCTTGAAGAATTTTCTAAAAAATGTCAAAAGCCCTCACAATCCAACTAACTTCTCTCATTAGCATTTAATTTAAATTTCAGAGTGTCACAGAGTTGTGAAAGTCTTCATGATAGGACTCCTTATAAAAGAAAGATAATGGGATGCATTATGGTAACTGTTGTTTGTTTCCCATTATCTTGTTTGAATGCCTATAATGCCTTCATTCTTTTGTTTAATTGGTTTTATTCTGTTTTCTTTTGTTTGATTTTATTATGTGTGATGGTATGGACAGCTGTTTTGAAGAAAATGAGACATCATGGTAGCATTGTTGATTTCTTATCATCTTGTTTTGAAGTCCTGTGAAGCTTTTATTCTTTTGTTTTGATTGATTTTATTCTGTTGTGCTTTATTTGATTTTATTTTGTGTGATTGCATGGACGACTGTTTTGAAGAAAATGAGACAATATAGTAACCATTGTTCATTTTCTGTTATCTTGTTTTGAAGTCCTGTAATGCTTTCTTTCTTTTGTTTTGATAGGTTTTAGTCTGTTTTCTATGATTTGATTTCAATGTGTGTGTAGGTATGGACAGCTACTTTGAAGAAAATAAGAGGCATTATGGTAGCCATTGTTGATTTCCTATTGTCTTGTTTTGAAGTCCCATAATGCTTTCATTCCTTTGTTTAGATTGGTTTTATACTGTTTTGTTTTGTTTGAATTTTTTGTGTGTGAAAGTATGGACAACTATTTCTAAGAAAACAAGAAACATTATGATGGCCACTGCTGATTTCCTGTTGTCTTGTCTTAAAGTCCTGTGTTGCTTGAATTATTCTGCTCTGATTTGCTTTGTTCTGTTTTGTTCTCTTTAAGATAAAAAAATTAAAAAATAAATAAATAAAACAAAATAGGAATTTTACCTGACTATAAAGTTTCTCATATTACGTCACTATGATATTGAAATCTTGAAAGAAACCAGAGAGGTAACTAAGAAAACCATATTGAAATTCTCTGTTTCATCATATTAGATGATATCTGAGAGTTTTAGGAATAGCCAAACTGGTTAATAGTTGGATTTCCAGGCATTTCTACTTTTAAACTACATTGCAAATCCAACTCTTATATTAGTCTTGAACTCCTTTTTTATCTTTGACAAGAATCCAAAAGGGTGCAGAATGAGGGACAAAAAGGGAAATGATGAGGAGATAATTGCATGTTCAGCAGCACCACAACAATTGCCCCAAAACCTGACATAGTTAGAAGAATTGCATGAATCATGAGGTAGAAAACAGCTTTAGAGTTAAGTGGCTAACCACAGAAAAATCCATGTGAGCCAACGAGCCCATAAGTGAGACACAGAATCCACAAATGCACAGTATCTGTTTTTTTTAAACCACTTACCTGGGTAAGAGAGATAGTAATTGCAAAAATGAGATCATAAAAGTGCTTACTCGGTGGTCACATTGGAAGATGCTGGCAAGCTGCTAACTGTGCCAAGAATAAAAAATAAAAATAAATAAATGGGCGGCTACATAGTCCAGACTAGCCCCCAAATAACTTTTCCCTCAATTTAAATCCAGAGATATTTTCAATGCTATAACAGTATACATAAAGACAAGGCAAAACAGAGCAATATTTCTTGCTTTCATTTAACCTTTCTTTTTTTTGCTTTTCAACTCTAGTTAACTCTAAAGATTGGTTGTAAAAGAAGATAAAGTATTCTGTGAAGCTACCATACAGAAGTATTTTTCAGGTAGATGCTCAAAGATTTTTAAGTAGTGCAAGGAACTCAATCCTTTGACTTATCTGTATATTTCATGTTTATTAAATATTTGAGTAAATAATGAAGTACTGATACTTTACTAAGAAAAAGGATACAACTTCTCATAATTGTCAGTATAGTGATTGCTATATAAAATCCTCCTTTCCAACACTGTCTTTACAAGCTTGGAATTTTTTAAGGAATGACTGAATTCATATTTCTCTTAAAAATATTTTAAAATATGGTTGAGTCACATTTTCTAAACTTTTATATTCTGGTTTGGCAAAAGTTCACACTTAGTTATTTTGCCTTTACAAATATTGTTCCAAAAGGAAATTCCAGAGTGTTGAAAAACTATTAATACTAGTATATAGGTATGTATTGTGAACTCAACTTAAAAATAATTATTTTATGCAAAAGGAAAATTGGTTTATGACTTAGCTAAAATATGCACAATATTGTATTAAAATTTAATTAAAATCAACAAAATTCACCTTTTAATATTTATCCATGATAATTAATTACTTGCTCATTCTATAACATATAAAGAATATAGAAAGCAAGGATTAAACATATGTTTGAATTAGTTCTAAACTACAATTCATTCTTACTTTCAATTCCCCTCTTTGACAATTTATACATTTGATTCATAAGTAATTTTGCATGGGATAATTCTTTAGCTACAGTTTATGAAAATAAATGACAAAAATGTTTTTTTAAAATAACTATACCGAAAATGTTGATAAAAAGACAAATTATGTCTTGTGACTTTAGAAAGATATAAAATATGACTATTCATTTAATTATTTTGGTTTCAAATAATAACATGGAGAGTTTTAAGGCAAGTAGTTTTTTGAGAGAATAAGTAAAAGTTTCTAGTTTTTTAAAGAAAATATTGCTGCTATTAAATATAAATCCTTACATCAAAGTAGATTATATCGATAAAGTTCATTTTGTAAGATAATAGTTTGAGCATCGACGCACAACAAAGTCAGCATTTCTGCTGTATTTGACACATGAGAAAGAAAACATTGTCAAGAGAATTTTAAATAAGAACACTTTCTGATTCTTAAACTCATTATTCTATGTATCAGTGGCTCAAAAAATATTTTAAAATTTATTTCAAGCTTATTGCTGAGAACAGTCTTCAAAACCATACCAAATATTTGTGATAAAAATCATATATTATTTATTATATAAATAATATTAATTGCCTACATATATTTATCAAAATATATTTTAAATGCATATCAATGTAAAGAATAATAATAATAACTCAAATAAGTCCCTGGGTTTCTATATCGTTCTCTTGCTCTTTCTTGAACCTTAAGGTCACTCGGAAACCATAACAAGGCACAAGGGGAAACTTTATAAAACTGCTGACCTAACTTCAGGACAGAACACGCTGAGCTCTTGCTTGAAGAGACCATTTTTCTGCCCACGAGGTCTGGCTAAAATAGTGCAGAAACCCAGGAGTGAAGTAGAAGAGCTCAGGCGTGGGGCCACTAGTGCTGATAGCAGATTACGCTGTCTGTCTTCTGGGGATATTGTCAACCCAGACCAGGATAGGGAAACTGTAAACCATGTGAACAGATCACCAGGAGAAAAATATCCAGAATCAGTTAGGAAGTTTCCAAAGATTTCAAACCATGTGAACACTGAAGGGAAACAACCTAGAAAGAAATCTCCAAAGGGAAATCTACAGGGCAATTGTTAGAGTTGAGAAAGGAAGAAGTTAAGGAGGACTTTTGCCTCATGTTAAATGGTTTTGCAAGAAGGTATTCTTTCAGTGTTGGTATTTTTTTAAATTGTCAATTTTACTTTAAAATTCAGGACAGGTTGGAATGAAATATGTAAAAATATATTCTGGAAAGATGATGCTATTTTGAAATTATTTTTGATGGAGAGGGTTTTACCACAGGGAGATTTCTACTGGGATTTTAAATAACTTTCCTGGGTATCTTCAAGGGTTTGTGTTTTTGTTTTTTGGTTTGGATTTTAGGTGTTTTTTCTTGGTTGTTTTCTTTTTTGTTTGTTTGTTGTTGTTGTTGTTGTTACTGTTTTTGAGACAGGTTCTGACTATGTAATTCAGGCTGGCCTGGACTCACTATGTAGCACAGGCTGACCTTGAGCTTGTGACAATTCTCCTGCCTCAGCCTCTCAAGTGCTGGGACTATAAGCATGCAGCACTGCACCTAGAGTTTCAAGAGTTTTTAATCATATTGGTCATATTCAATTTCATGGAAAACATACTATTTTTTATTGATAATGTTATATTTCTAATCACTTAATTGAAAAATTTATTAGACATGACTTGGGTATATTTGAGACAAATTGGAAAATATCCAAAACTTGAAAGAGAAAAGGGAAATACAAAGATGGTAAAAAATTGGTATATAATAAACACTGCCATTTATTGGTATTTTAGGAGCATTTTTGTATGCCAGTCACCATTTTTAGATCTATACATGTTTCTTCAAAACAACTCTGAGGTCAGTATTATTATTATTATCATACAAATGAAATCATTGAGACTCAAAAAACGTTACATAAAACAACTGTCTTAGGCCTCACAGCTGATGAAGGTTTACGTAGAGAAGTAAACCGAGGAAGTGTAGCTCTATACTTACACTCTTAGCCACCACACTACACATCTCTCTGTGAATGTGATGAAATCAGTATGAAAGCAATTAACTGGCTAGATATGGAAAGACAGAGGTAAGTGGAATGAATGAATAGTAGGAAACTTTGTGTCCAACAGTTCCTTAAATTACCACTTGGTGGCAGTTGTAGCTCAGAACAGTTTACTTAAATCTGGAGCCAGAGGGTTAAACAGAGTCCCTAGAATGGGGAAAGTGTGTCATCTCTGTTCAAATATATAGACAGTTTATAAGTCAAATATAACCCTTAAAGTTGCTGTTATCACTCTGGCTAAACACAAAAACGAAATACCATGTATTAGCATTCCCATTAATTCCTTCTTTCTACCTATATCAGTCATTGTATGTCATATCGTCTTGATAAGAACATGACCCTCTGTCAGGTATTACATGTATATCACTTTGTAAGAAGACTCCTTCCATTTTCTCTACAGCCATTGTAAAAAGTTGAAAACATAACACAGGATTAAAGTAAAATACTTATTTTTAGAAATAATAGTGATATAAGGCAGCAATCAGATGATAGTATTTAGCTCATCAGTCTAGGACTTTGGAGTCATGTCTTTGCCTAACCAATCTGATCCTATGATGTTTCTGAAAAAGGACTCCCAAGAGGCAAACACCAATGAAAAGTACCCACTGCATTCACTGGGGGTGAACTAGTTACTAATCATCCCCCATATGGAGTTCCTGTAAAAACGGACATTCACCAAAATATTAGGCTCAAGTACTAAATGAAAGTTCTGCCTTCATTTAAATGCCCAGTCTTCCCAATCTGTTGTCACAATGAAAGACAAGAGTTTGTTTAAAGGTGTAAATTCCTTATGGCCTCTAAAAACAGTTAAGAACCCAAGATAGCTGTCCCGCTTTCAAGGGTCAGATCATGATGACTTTTCCCTGGGGTGGCAGGAAAAAAAGTAGAAAAAGACAAGATCCAAGAGAATGAGCCACACCCAAGTATGGGAATTGTTAGCCCAGAGTGATCATGACAATACTAGTAAGTGTGGTCTAATTACTGTTGTAGGAGCTGGTGCCATCAAAATAACAACTTCTCCTCTTGGAACATGCTTGGTAGGAAGTGGAGAGAGGAGAGAGAATTATGTCCCTTTCCCACCACACAAAGAAAGAAAGAAAACAATACATATTTTATCTTTATTGAGGCTTGAACTCCTCAGTACAAGAACCATTACCCACAAGAAGCTGATGAGCACTTGAAAATGTGATGGAGGAACTGGAAGATGGAAGGACTAAAATTTTTATTTGATCTAATTTCAGTTCTTAAATTTAAAATTAATGTAGTTAAGTTATTTTTTCTGTTAAATATAATTTTTTTAGCTTGGCCAAAAAGCATGTTTACTTCAACTATAATATTGCATCGGGTGTTATCGTTGCCTTATGGTGCAGCCATGGGACGCACCAAGTCCTGCCAGTAGGGCATCATTCTGCACAGTGTCAGTTGGCTAATTAGGTTGAAATGATTTCAGGTAAGCAGCATGCATTGCAGTGACATGTATATAAATCATAACTAGAAATTAACGTATTTCAATAATATATTTAACTTAATTTTGTATTTAAAATAAGTATTGAAGACTTTTCAGATTTAAAATGACCTACCTTATGAATGACCAGTTGAAAGCAAAGATGCTAATTTTGTTTTTGTTTTGTTTGTTTTGTTTTTGTGGTACCGTCATTGGAACTCAAGATCTTGCACATATTAGACAAATGCTTTATAACCAAGCTGTCTCACTAGCCCCAAAATGAAAATGCTAGTATTTTGGTGGACATAGTAAAGAGAAAAAATTGGAAAACTATGCTTCTAAATTTATTGATGAGAGGCAATTCTATTTTGTTGGGTACATCAAAGCATAAAAAGCACTTGCTTTTATTGTGTAAAAAGTTATTTTAACAAATAATGAAGTAGACACTAGTAGATTCATAGTAAATTTGATAATTTTTTTCTTAAAATTCCAAAATCTCAAAAAATTTAACTAACCAAAATCAGAATTACATGTCTAAAAAAAATTTCAATAACCTTTTCAACAGCTTTGAAACTGAGAAACTATAAGGTGCCTTGGTTTCTTATATAAAACAAAAATAATTTTTAGATAGGTGTTTCAAGAAATTATTTCTGGGCCAGAGATATAGCTCAGTGGCATAAGTGTCTGCCTGGCAAGCACAAGGTCCTAAGTTCGATCATTATTTCAGTTATGATAATTTTGTTAAACAATAATGAATAAAAGACTGAAAAAGATATTTAATAAAAATTAAATATCTTTAACTAAACTAGAATTACTGTACCAGTAGAACATAAACCTTTTCTATAAATATGTATGACCAATTGATAGAAAATTTTAAAAATTAGAAGTCTTTTCCATAGATTTTATATGAACCACATACGAAATAGCACCCTATTGACACTCTTAAGTATGAGTTGTCCCACAGTATTTAAGAACGTCCAAATTTACAACTAAGTTCTGTCATCTAATGACTTAGAAAATTAAGCCATGGTGCAGATACTTTAGACTTTTACTATCAAGAAGAATTTCATATAGGTTTGAAAAACTCAATTTCTATTTCAACATACTCCAGCTATAGTGAATCAAATATTTGGATATATTGTCATTTTAAAACAAGAGATGGATATTTTCTTTAGTGGTACAGTCAACTGCATGTTTCACAACGAAAGTGTTTGTGTTCTATTGTTTGGGAAACATGAAGGTAGCTTTTAAAACTCATTCACGTTTAAATGTAAAAGCCATGAAAACACACAGACATGTACACACACACACATAGATGCCCTGGATCCTTGTTAATTATAAATGATATTGAATTCAGTAATCTTGGGTTCTTTTCTAACAATCATTGAGTGGATAGTAGTGGAAGAACTTTATGAAGTTTTACTGTATTGTTAACTCCAAGGCTTTTGGAAACAAAAAAATAGAGATGAAAAATGGGACTGTGATTTATGTTCTCACTTATGTTACACTGCATAAAAATAAACTAAAATTGAAGCTTCAAGAAAAGAAAAACTTGTAACCTAGATAACAATTTATGATAAAATTGAAATTTTCCTTAACAAAAATCAATAAGAATATCTTAATAGTTTTTACATGAATCAATGTACAGATGATTTTAATTATAACCAATGTGTACACTGGCTGA
>RJWT010018604.1:0-18785 GCA_004365215.1 Cuniculus paca
GCACTTTCTCCCGGAGACCAGACTCACTGTGTAGGAGGGCAGCCCAAATCTTCAGAAACATTGTGACTACTGGAAACCTGAGAGGCCTCCATGGAGAAACACATCAGTGAATCAGAGCCACAGATGCAGCCGTCTGCAATGAGTTATCTGGATTCTAATGTCCCCCAGGAGAGGGCAATTGGCCAGTAACCATCTTGCAGAGGGGCCAACTGAACTCAAAACTCAGGACAGTTGAGGACCTGCTGCATCTAGTGGCTCCAAGTGACAGGGTCAGGAAGCCAAGTTCAAGCTGGCAGGAGGCACATGGATTGCTGCAGATTGAAAAAATCTGGCTCCAGCCTCAGTCAGAAACCAGTCTGAACTTCAGTGGAACTAAAGGTGTAGGCTTGCTGGCATCATCCACTACCTCAGCATAAAACTACAACTGGCTTTCCAGAATTAGTCATCTCAGATCTGGACTCTGTCTGCCCATATTGTCTTCCAGTGACAGCAGAGACATGCCTTGAAGTGGACTTTTTTTCTCTTTCATTTTCTTCTCTCTCTTTTCTTATTTTTGTTTGTTTTGTTTTTTCTTGATTATTTTTTCTTGTTTTTATAAGCGTATGAACATGGTTTCTAGTTTTTTGTTATTGCTGTTGTTCTGTTTCGTTCTTGTTTTTATTTCTTCTTTCTCTCTTTTCTTTGTATCTTCACCCGGTTCCCCAAGTTTGCATACTCTTCCTAAGTCCTCCAGTTTTGCTTCTAATCTTTTCTTCTTTTTCTATTTCTCTATTTTTTCCCCAACTCCTTTTAAATTTTCTCCCCTGAGAGTAAAATTGGAATATTTGAGGCTTATTTATTGTATATAACTTTCTGATTCATTTTAGATTTGTTCAATAACCACAAATCTAGTTCATACGATTAAAGGTGGCAAATTAATAGTTGCCTCAGTTTCTCATTGTTTGATGCTACTGTTATTGCTGATTGTATCACTTTAGACAATGTGACATAATTGAACTAATCAGTTCTTTCTGGTATACCAAGATTGAGATTGCCTAAGGGTCATTAAAAAAATACTATAGGCCAGTGCCAAAGATCAAGGAGGCGGGCCAAGTAGGCAGCAATTTCTCATCCCCAATAAATTGAAGAGTTAAGATCCTGCAACAAACTCAAAACTCAAAAGGTTTCTACACCTGGAGTACACCTCTAAGAAGTAGTCATTTCATAAGGTTTCTAAATACTAGCAAGAAAGCTACTCATCATAGGCAAGTTGTAAGCATCAATTCAGGCATTAACCTAAAAAATAGAAAATAAGAAGACACTTAAATAAGATGCAACCCCAGATTTCCAGCTCACCAAAGATGAACCCAGGGAGTGATCAGGTGGAACAATCTGAAAGCCACCCACCAGGACCTTCTGAAATAACAGCAGAAGTTAGAAAGCAGAGGAACAAGACTCTAGAAAAGAATTAAATCATAAATAATTTTCAGATAACTGCAGAGATAATGACCATAATAAAAGACATGGTTAGTAACTCTAGAGCAAATACAGTGTTATGGTTGATACATTGTGTCAACTTGAGAAGTTTAGCAGTTTAACTGAGAGACTCAGCAGGGAGCCATGGTTCTCACTTTGTAAATATCCTTATCCTTTGCAAAGGAGGGCAAGGAGATTTTGTGAGTGTTACACTCGCCCTGAAAGGGGGTGGGGTAGTGGGCTGTGTACAACATAAGGGAGGAGAAGAGATTTGTTTTCCCCTTTTCCCTCTTTTGCTCTGGCTGCTGCCTTGAAGTGTCGCCCCTGTGCCATGCCACCCTTGGAGCCAGCTGATTATGGACTGAAATCTCCAGAAACTGTGAGCTAAATAAACCTTTCTTTGCTTCACATTGGGTGTCAGGTGTTTTGTCCCAGCAAGAGAGAAAAGTAACCAAGACATACAGTAAAAAAATAAATAAATAAAACAAAAAAAAGAAGCTTAGGAAAATGATGTAAACCATGAATACCCAACATAGGGAAGAAATGTAACTCATGCAACAGATTCAAACAGTCATCCAGGAGATTAAAATTTCCATTGAAAGTATATGCAGCAGAATGAGCCAATGTGAGGATAAAATTACAGATATAAAAGAATTTCATGATTGTGGTTAGCAATCATGAAAACAAAGATTTCTTAAAAATAGCAAATATATGAAATCAGCAGCTGTTAGATGATGCAAAGATCAATAACATAAAATTCATCAGAGTCAGTGAAAAAGCATCAGATAGCACAAAAGACATTTAAAAAATCTGTTAACAGGAATCAGAAAACTTACCAAGCAGAAAAAAGAATTCAGCATTCAGATAAGTGAGGCATGTAGAATTCCAAATAGTTATGATCAAAAAATCTACACCAAAACATATAATAGTTTCCAGAAATTCAACACAAGAACAGAATATCAAAAGCTGTTGGAGAAAAGAAACAAATTGTTTATAAAGAAAAACCTGTTAGAATTACAGCAGACTTCACATTAGATACCCACAAGTCAAGGAGAGTTTGGAGTGAAGTATTTCAAGCCCTAAGATAAAACAACCTCCAACCCAGATTGATGTACCCTGAAAAACTATCTTTCAAAATTGATGGAGAAATAAGATACAAAAAACACCTGAGGATATTCAGTAACACCAAACCAGCAATACACACAAATCAATAAATATTGTACACCATATTAACAGAGCCAAGGACAAAAGCCATATGGTCATCTCAATAGATGCAGAAAAAGTGTTTAACAAAGTCCAATCATGATAAAACTCCTATGGAAAATTGGAACAGATGGTCTTTATCTCAATCTGATAAAAGCCATCTATGACAAATCAACAGCCAACATCATACTAAATGGACAGAAAATGCAAGCTTTCACTCTAAAATCATGAACACTGTCACCACTCTTATTCAATATAGTTCTGGAAATATTAGCCAGAGCAATTAGAGAAGAAAAAGAAAAAGAAAAAAAGAATAAGGATAAGAGAGGAAGAAGTTAAATTATCATTATTTGAAAATATGATACTCTACATACAAGACCCCAAAAACTCCACCAAAAGACTTCTACATTTAATGACAAGATCAGTAGGATAGCTGGATATGTTAACACTCAAAAATTAATAGCCTTCCTTTAAACAGATTACAAACTGACAGAGAAATTATGAAAACAACACTTTTCAATATAGCATTAAAAAATGAAATATCTAGGAATCAATCTAACGAAGGAAGTAAAAGACCTCTACACTGAAAATTACAGTACTTGGATAAAGGAGCTAGAAGAGAGTATCAGAAACTGGAAAGATACCCCTTGTTCTTGGTTGGGTAGAAAGAACCAATGTAGTGAAAAGGACCATACTTCCAAAACTGTTGTACAGATCTACTGTAATCCTGATCCAAATATCAACAGCGTAACTCACAGAAACAGAGAAAACAATCCTAAAATTCATTTGGAACCCAAAGACACCTAGAATAGCAAAGGCAATTCTGGGCAACAAAGGCAAGGCAGAGGGCATCACAAACCGTGACTTGAAACTGTACTACAAAGCTACTGTGATTCAAAAAAAAAAACAGCAGAAAAACAGACCCAAAGATCAATGGAATAACTTAGAAGATGAAGAAATAACTGCAGACATACTTAGCCATCTTATCTTTGACAAAGGAATGAAGCCACTTCATTGGAAGAAGATAACTTCTTTAATAAATGGTGCTGGAAAGACTGGCTTTACACAAGCCAGTGAGTAAAACTAGACACCTATCTTTCATCACGCACTAAACTAAAATTTAAATGGATCAAAGATCTAAGTATTAAAAGAGAAACACTAAATCTACTGGAATATAGAAGAGGAACAGCAAAAGAAACCACCAATAAAGTGAAGAGACTACTTACAGTGTGGGAAAAAGTTTTTGCCAACTGTTTCTCAGATATAGCGCTAATACCTAGAATATATAAAGAACTCAAAAAAATCAGACCTCCAAAATTTAAAGACTTAATCTAAAATGAGCATCTAAAATGAATACACACTTCTCAGATGAAGAAGTAGAAACAGCAAAAAAATATGAAGAAATGTTCGACATCACTGGTCATTCAAGAGATGCAAATTAAAATAATGCTGAGATTCCATCTCACTCTAAAAGAAAGGTCATTATCAAGAAATCAACCAATAGCAAATGCTGGTAGGGCTGCAGGGAAAAAGGAGCACTTCTCCACTGTTGGTCAGAGTGTAGACTGGTCCAATCACTGTGGAAATCAATGTGGAGAATCCTCAAAAAACTAAAACTATAGGTTCCTTAGACCCACCTGTTTCTCTTCTTTGTGTCTTCCCAGAAGAATTGAAGGCTTCATGCCACAGCAATATATGCACACCCATGTTTATAGCTGCACAGCTTGTAATAGCTAAATCTTGGAAACAATCCAAATGCCCATCAGCCAATGAATGGATAAAGAAGATTTGGCTTTTTATACAATGCAGTACTATTCAATCAGAAAGAAGAATAAACTTCACGTATTTCTAGGTAAATGGATGTATATTTAGACCGTACTCTTTAGTGAAATAAATCGCACACACATGTTTAAATAGTGCATTGTTTCTCTGGTGTGAGAAACCAAAAGTGTGTGTTAATAAGGACAAGAATGTATAATAGACAATGTGAAATAGGAATAAAATGTTAAAACAGGAAGGGGAACAAGGGAGTAAGGAGGGGGAAAGGAAGGACAGGAAAAGAAATAAAACAAGAAAAGAAAGAAAAACTGGAAACAAAGCTTTTGAAAATAAATGGGGAAGAAGGGTTGAAGGGAGGGGTAGGAAATGGAAATAAAAAGAATCAAGACATATTATGTACAGGTACAAATCCCCTATGATGAATGCGATCATTATGTAAACCTAAATTTACCAATTATCTTAATTTTAAAAAAGAAAGCTCTTACCTTGACATAATAGAGGCTATCTATGGCATAACCACAACCAACATCATACTGGATGGAGAAAATTTAGTGACTCTTTCTTCAAATCAGGAAGACAAGGATAACCATTCAACTACTCTTCTTTAATACAGTCCTTGAAATCTAGGTTATTATTTTAGAATAAATAAAAGGGACAGCAGTTAGAAAGGATGAAGTTCAACTGTCTGTGTTTACAAATCTGACCCTGTACTTAGAAAACTCTAAAGACTCCTCTAGAAAATGTTTAGTTCTGACAGACAAATTCAGCCAAGTGGCAAATTAGAAAATCAACATTAAAATCAATAACTTTGAAGCAAACCCCTTGATAAGTAAATAAGCAAAACAATTTTATTCACACTAGCTTTTAAAAATAACTACCAAGGAGAGGAAGGACCACTATATTGAAAATTACAGAACTCTAAAGAAAGAATTTGAAGAAGATGCCAGTGGATGAAAAGATTTTTCATGTTCATGCATCTGGAGATTTAACATTTTTTAAATGGTCATGTTAATGAAAGTGATCTATAGTTATAGTGCAACCCTCACAAAAACGACAATGATATTTTTCACTGAACTAGGAAAAAGAACCCTAAAATTTGTATAGAAGCACAAAAGACCCAGAATGGACAAGAAATCCTCAGCAGAAAGAGTAAAGCAGGAAGGATCACAATACCTGAGTTCAATATATACTACAGAGTGGTAGTAACAAAGACAAAATGGTACTGACATCAAAACAGGTACATATATCCTTGGGGTTCATCAGCGGATGAATAAACACAAAAATGTGGTATATGTGCACAGTAGAGTATCATTCACCCATAAAGAAAAATGAAATCATGTCATTTGCAGGAAAATGGATGGAACTGGAAATCATTATATAAAATGAAAAAAATCTAACTCAGAACGGTAAGTACCATATATTTCTATTATATGTGGAATCTAGGGAAAAAACAGAAGATGACATAAAATACAAGGGGTACTGTTAGAGAAGAGGAAAAAGATCCAGAAAGGGGAAAGGAAAGGTTGATAATTGGTGGTAGATATGCTCAAAATATGTAATGTACATTTGAATATTCTAAAATGAAATCCATTATTCAGTAATGGATATTCAATATCCATTGACTTGATATTCAATAATAAGAAGAAATCTAGTTTACTTACTATTTTCATGGTTATGAATAACTGTCACTCCAATTGATGATTTTGGGCTGATTTATCTATTTTAAAAATCCCTAAGGGAAAATCTTAAATATTTTCATCAATGTGCTCCATAGAAGCAAAACCAATAGACTATTACCTCTATAACAATGATACTTGAGTCACACAATTATGAAAGATGTCAAGTGCCACATATGCTATCACATTATGCCATCAAAAGTTGGTGGTATAATTCACTTTGAGTCTGAAGTCCCAGGATTCAGAGATGCTGATGGTGTGATTTTCAGGATAAGGCCAGAGACTAGACAACCCAGGAGACTACTTGTATATGTCCTGAGTCTAAATGCCAGGGGACCCAGGGTTCTGATTTCCAACAGCAAGTTAAGACAGATGTTCCAGCTCCAAAAAAGAGTGAATTCACCTTTCACCTTTTTGTTCAGTTTGAGCCCTCCACATGTTAGATGATGCCAGCCCCATGGGTGAACACAAATCTTTATTTGACCTGCTGAATCAAAGATAAGTAAGGAAGATCTTCCCTCATCTATTGGAGGTGGACACCATCCAGTTAGTTAAAGGCCCAGATAGAATAAGAACACAGACTAACGGTGAATTGGCTGTTTCTTCTGCAGCCCTAATAATCATCTTTTCTTTATCTTTGACATCAATACTCTAGTTTCTAAGGTCTTGGACCTCATATTTTCAGTAGATTAAAAACTATAACAACATGGAAAATGCATTTCTCAGAACCTTTCTGTATCTCCAAAAGCTAGTGAAATAAGATGACATAATTCCTGCTTCAGTGAGTGCTTAGTCTTTATAAAACATCAAATATCTTGGAACTTTTCCATCAGTATTTGAAGGCTTGTAATAATACTATAGATTGTATAATTGTACTATGGATTTAGAAAAAGTCACTTTTTCTAAATCTTCCCATTTTTCTCTCAGTGGTATTACATTACGTAAATCAGACCAGTCTTCTTTTGTTCAAAGTCATTTAGCAAAAGAAGATTGACATAACATGACTTCCTTAAATTTTGAGTAAAATGTGTTCTTATTTTTAACTCAACTCTATTGCCAGTTAATCCCTGACTCTTATTTTTAAAATGTTAGTAAATAGTATTACTAGAGATAAGTTAGAGGTGTCCTTTTCAGACCTTAGAAAGAACATTTTTTTAAAGAGGGAGAAATTTCATGATATTCAGAAGGAATAGACAAGGGAAATAGAAGCAAAATGTGTAACATTTGTAAGGAATTCTTCAGTAAAACGGGAGAATGCTTTGTTATGGGTTAAAATGATGGGTTTCAATTTGATTCTTAAAGTGTAGCATGTGAAAAATTCAGATTTCAAGTTCATGCGGGCAAAGCATCTGAGGTAGTTGGTATAAGATGGGGGTCCAGAACATGTATTTTGGGAAAGTATTGCAGAAAATTCTTTTGCAAGTGATCTGATGGCTATCCTAGGAAAATACTAATTTAAGAGAGTTGAGGAAAGGAAAAGAAATTTAAGTTGAACTCAACAAGAGTGATCAGATAAGGATGCTAGTATATGTGTATGTGTGTGGAGTACATAATGGGAAAAAAGAAATCGCATTCTGAATACATGAGTAGGGTTGGGGGTAAAATAGTGGTGGCAAATGGCACAAATGTTATGTGTTTTTCTTTTAAAACCAAAGATGTTAACATAAGAGTTGTTTTTTCTAAACTAAAACCTCAATATTCAGTTTCATTGCAGTGTCAATACTTTGTGATAAGTAAGTGGGTTTGGGGCTGTAGTTTGGGCACTTGTCTCTAAAATTTTGCCATTATCAAGCTAGAGAAACTACAAAAACTGGAGATGATGAGAATAAAATACGAAAGTTAACTGAAATTAGCATGTGTAAAGAGGGTCCACTAGTTTCCCCTATCCCTGATTTAAGTGACCAGGTTGGGTGCTGTGGTCATCTGTCAGCAAAGCTACTCACCCATAATGACCATGGTGAACAGTCCCACGGAGGGCATCACTGCTCTGTGAAGAAAAAGGCACATTTCCCTTGTGTACATAATTAGCAGCGCCCAATCGCATCTAACTGACTAATCCTAAAAGGAGCAGAGCGTGATCTACAAGATGGAAAACACTAGAAAATCTTATTATCTCAAACTATAGTGAAAATAGATGTCCCATCTTCATTGTGCTTAATTTGGTTTTAAGTTTGTGCATTCTGATAAGAATCATCCTCCTTCTAGATTAGATCCTGAAGCACTCATCAAAACTATTTCAGTTGATCTCAATTGCCCAAATTGTACATACAGGTGGAGTTGGTAAGAAAAGGAAGGTCATCTTCTGTGTGATAAACAGCCATTTCCCAAATGTTTGACTGCCAGACTAAGAGCAATTCAGCTTCTCTCAATTAAATGAAGCAAAAGAGCAAATTGTTGGCAGAATTCTTTTAAAGGATACATTATTTGTTTGAAAAACTTACAGCAAGTTAATTCAATGACTGCTGTTAGGACTTACAAATCCAACGAGGGTACAAAGAACACGCTCAGATGTAGCAGGCGAAACCCAACAATGCTGGATTGTCAGGAATTCCAGTCTGTAGTCTTAGCAGCTAAGATGTATTTTCAATTACCAACTAAGCCTGGGTAAAAATACGAATCCAATTCAATGTAACGTCTCACAGTGGAAATGACTTTTGGCATCCAACATCAAATAAATCTTTGAAAGCTATGGTAAAGACAAATAAGTAAAACAGCAGAGAATCAATAGCACTCAAACAAACAATACAGGGCAGAGTTTAATAACCCTGACGTATCTAGTACACACAGAAAGCTACCAAATTGGGAGTGGGGCTGAGTTAAAGATAACACATCTCAAAAGTATCTCTGGCCAATTAGAGTATTGTTCCAGTTTTCCATTTTATGATTTTTGACTCAAGTCATCAATAAAGAACTTTTCCTACTTGAGGATATTTTATTTGTAAATTAGTTAATCCTATCACACTGAAGGTCAAAAGATTTCTGGACAGCAAGAGTGTAGTTCATTATGAGAAAAAAAAATCTTTTAACAGCAGGTAACAGCTTGACCTCCACTGCCCTCTGGTGAAAAAAACTAATGTTTGTAACAAAATAATGAAACATTGAACTGTTTTCACTACTTTCCATAAATCCTTCACGAATGGACTCATTCTTTCCTATCATAGTCCAGATGCACAGGCCACAAAAGCAAAGTTTGTTCTTGAGTGTTGTTTGGCTGTTGTGTGTGTGTTTTCATCTGTGAAACGAGGAGAGTAATGCGAACTAAAAAAATACAGTGGGGAAAATGAATACAAATGTATCTGGTATGACACATATATGTTGTTGGGAGGCAATCAAAATAATTTAGCGCAGGATTGTTTATATGGGCCTGGCTGAGAATATAAAGAAGTGAAGTTTGCCTTGGGTAGCACAATAAATATTGTAGGGCCTGTGACAATGAGCTTATATGCTGGCCTAAGAGCAATAGAAATCACCGTTTTTATAAATTCCCAAATTCTGCTCATATTGAGTCCTTCCTTCATGCCTTCTCTCTATTTGCACACATGGAAAACTGAAACTCAAAAAATTAAAATTAGTTATCTGGAGTCACACAACTGCCTTATATTCAACTCTAGACTAGAAACTGCAGTCTTTCCAAACTGTGGCAATTTTAAATAAAACTTATCTGGAGGATAAGGTTGGAAAATAGTGGGAAATGAGTTTGGAAATGGATATTGGGATACGATGGACAGTCTTACTTAACAAATAGCATTTGTAGGTAGTAAGATATTTCTGCAGTGTTGTGAGCATGTGAGCCTTATGGTAGAAGCTCTTTTAGAAAGGGTGGATGGCAACTTGTGTTGTTTATACTGGAGGAGAGAAGCAAACAGGGCAGGAAACCCCAAAGAAGGCAGTTGCAGTACATGTAGAAGGTGTGAGGCTATGAACATTGGAAATGAAGGGACAGATTCTCAAGGTGAAAACTGAAAGGATTAGGGAACTCATTGAATTGAGGGTCAATAGAAAGAGAAAACCAAGAATGACTGCATAACTTCACAAAAGGGATTACACGAAGATTAAAATTGCTATAATCAAGATTTTTCTCATTTGCCTGGGCTATATAACTCATATTGAGTTCAAAGTCAATTCTACATGCTGATTTTTTCACCTGCTGTTAATAGAAGTAACCCTTATTTACTTTTACAAATTCAAGAAAATTTGTCAAATTATCTGTGAACCTCAAAATACAAACCCAGAATTTAAGGTAGTCTAATAAAATGACAGATAGTACATATTTTAACTAGCATATGTTTCCTGTAATGTGGTAAATTGAACTTAAAAAGGAGTCGATAGGTGAGATTTGTTTGTTTGGTTGGTTGATTGGTTTGGCACTGGTTGGGGTTTGATGAAGAGCTTCATGCATGCTAGACACGTTCTCCACCACTGAGCTACACACTGACCAGCCCATATTGATGAAAATTTAACCCAAAACTAAATCTCAATCATCTGTAGAAACTTAGACCATTGGCAGCATAAATAAGAATAATTTAAATACCCTTATAATTTTTAATAATTATATTCACTTTCTTCTAAACTTCTTGAAAAACAAAACAAATGAAAAAGAAATGAAGTTTCTGGATTGATTGATATTTCCTTTGTCTTGCATAAATCGTCTCGCGATGAGAGGACCTAAGGAGTAAGCCCATCCACCAAAGCTTCTGTAGCCCTGGAAGAAACAAGGAAACTGGGCAATTCGAGTGGTTATTATTGTCGTATGAATCTGATTTAGTGTGTGCAAATCAGAGGCCCATGCTTGGCTTCCCTACCCATAGGTTCTGCTTCTACAAATTCAACCAACAGTCACAGAACGTGCAGATACAGAGTGCTGACTGTTTTTTGTTTACAAGTAATGAGAAGGAAATTATTTTTAATAATTAGATTGAATAATTACTTTGAATAATTATTTTGAATGAATTAGATTGAAAAAAAAGAACAGTTTTCAATCTTAGAAGTTGGAGAATGTGGTGAAGGCAGAGCCTTCCCTGCCTCACACCTCCCCTCCAACCGGATTAGAACATGTTGTTACTGTTTACATTATATGGGTGAAATCATGTTTCCCCTAGTGAAGGTTCCAGGAAGCTGGCCAAATTACAAGTGAAGATGCCAGTTCTGTACCCTAACCCTACTTACAAGATTTTCCCATGTAATTTTTCTCTAGGGCCCTCTGAAGAAGACTTGCTTTGCAAACAGGTGAGGTGTACCTTCCCTCCAAAGAAAAGAACCCTTGAAAAAACTAAATGGGAAACATGGCTACAAGAAAACTGGGAAGAATGCACGGTGAGAACTTTAAAACAAAGCCTATGTTCCCCACTGAGTAAACTATGATAGCACTTTTTTTATGAGACAGTTATGAGTGTAAGTATCAAAACTTTCACCATCCTTTTAGGGTTTTCTCTAAAGTTTGGGGTTTGAGCTACTTCTCACTCTTTTTTTTTAACCTTTCTCTTCATCACGTGTTGTACCATTTTATGCAGGTATTGTTGAATTTCTTGGGAAAAAGTTTAAAATAGCTGAGAATGAAATTGTTCCTTTCAGTTTGAAAAAAACTGAAATTTTGGACAATAATCTGTTTCAGCAAGGTTATGATACAATCTGAAATCCTTTGAATAATGCATGAGAGGAAAAGTTTTGATCAGGTTGGGGCGTTAGCCTGATCTGAACAGAACTACCCTGCAACAAATTAAATTTGTGCTCAGCCACTGGCATTAAAACAGTCCCTGTAGTTAGTTGGCTCATCCACTGTGGGACTGTGGGGCTATTGTCTCTAGGCTTCTAGTTCCTGTTAGGTTAGATCGTGTTTGCACCAAAGATTGAAGATATAATTGAGAAAGATAAAAATTGGTAGCAATAAAAGAATAGTGCAACTTCTTCACAAAAAAGTGGAGAGATCAAATCATAATTGAAGATTTTAGGAAGTCTCCCTGAAACAAAAGCGAGTTTGAGAGCTCCTTTTAGGATCTCTTTGTCCCTCCTTTGCCCCACAGACTGATCTCGTATATCATAATATTATAAAATTAGGGAGTGGGGAGGAGCTTCAGGGAGGGTCTGGTCTAGATCCTTTCCTTTTAAAGAGGAAAAGGAAGTCCATAAAGAAATAATTTGCCCAAAGTTACACTAGTGGTTAGAAGAAGAAGATATAAAAGTAGAATATATTTTCCTAATCCGGTGCTTTCTTTAAAAAAAAAAACAAACTTATTTTAATTTATTCCTATATAATAAATGAATACATATTATTCTTTTAATATGTCATACACCCACTGGCATATTCTAAAAATGTGAATAATGCACTCAAAGCCTTGACTTCCAGTCCCATGGCTCTTCTTACTGGGAGTCATTTTGGTATTTATAGGTGTTCATTCTTTATAGCTGTATTTTAAAGCTTGGAAATACTAGAAAATACCAATGGAACCTTGCCAATAAAGAAAACTTAACTGACCTTTCATTAATTATGCTCTAAGAGAATAGCTAAACAAACTCTAAATTATCATAGAAAATTTAATTGTGAAATAATGGTAAATAAGAAAACTTGAGGTGACATTTAATTATATATGAGAGATACATGCTTACCATTTCTTAAATTTTATTTTAAAATGAAGACCTTTCATAATTTTGGAAATGGAATTTGAAGTATCAAATTTTTACAATGTTGAAAAATATCAAGATCTTAGTCTTTCTAAAAATAAAGTTATCTTTCTTTCCTTAAATAGCAAATTATTTTGCCTCAAAGTCTTTAAAAGAGGATTGTCATTCTATTCATAGTTTCTACTGGTTGCAATTAGTGCTGGAATATGACAAAGAAAGCTAAACTGGCCTTTAGGAATAGTAATTTCAAGAGCAATGTTACTGCTAACAGTGGTTTTAATTTTCTTTGCATCAAATTCACTGACATTAAAAGTAAACTATGTACTCTGTCTTGGTTACTTTTCTCTCATTGAGACAAAATACCTGACGCCCAAAGTGAAGGAAGGAGAAGTTTATTTCTTACAGTTTTGGGGGTTTCAGCCCTTACTCTGCTGGCTCCAAGGCAGGGTGGCAAAGTGGCTGAGGGGCAGCCATTCATGGAGGCTGGCAAGAGCAACGTGCAAAGGGGTGAAAACCCACCTCCTTCCGCCTCTGGGTGGGTGCAGAACTCATACCGCCAATCCCAGCACTAGACAACAACTCAATCACAAGCACTAGGTTCAGCAGCTTGCATGACTCCATGAGGCTTGTGGGGGGGGCCATCTATATACAAACCATAACAACTGCATTTGAAATATGCAAACATGTTCTTAGGTATTATTGCTAGTTGCTTTAAAACAAAATAGTTTTCATTTTTTAAAAACTTTTAAATAGCTTTCATCTTTTAGATGATGCTACTCTGAAATTTTTATAAATATGAATTCTGAGTATTTCTGAGAAAGGTTAATGTTATCACTAAAGCTATCAATTCTCAAAGAGAAATGTGTACCCTCCACTCTCTATTGCTAGAGAATGTCAGAATAAGTTTGAGGGTGCTGTCCTTTCCTCCTTCATGTCCCTCTGAAAACTTTTTGTACCAGGAAGTAATCCTGACCCAGACCTTTATCCTCTCCTACCTTGAGAATCCATGAAACATAACTGTGGGTTTTTGGGTGAATGTGTATTATGAATTTCAAAAAAAGAAAGAGATCACAACTACTGACCGAAATAGTATATATGACGTATTTTAAATTAATAATTACTTTCAATAATTGACAAAAACTAACTTTTTAATTTTTGTTTGTTTTGCCTTTAGAATTTGAACATTTCATTTCAAGATTTGGGGGACCCTTATCAAATTGAAAATTTTAAAAGGATTCTTAGAAGATTAATTCGAGTTGAAACTCTCTGGTTAGTGGATAATTCACTGGTGGATTTAAGTGCCATAAGATTGCCAAGGTACCTACTTACTATGTTAAAGTTAAAACTGCTATTTGAATAGATGCAACCATTGTCTGTACATATTGTGTATCACCTTATGTGGTCAGGTCTTTCAAGTGATATGTTTGCCAAAATGACATATATGGCAAAACAATAAGAAAAAGTTATACTTAAAAATGTTAGACCTTAGAAGGAAAAACTATTATTTTGGAAATTAATATTTTTATTATTGATGTTTAGGAGAGTAACTGTGATAATAGGAAGTATGAGCAGAAAATTTTGCCATTTTTCTTGGGGTATACACTGGAAAATGAAACTCCATTACATATATATTATTATAGTTGTAAGACAGTAATTTTTAGTTAGCTATACTTAGAGGAATCCTATGAGCAAAGACTCAACAAGGTAGTTAACAAGGGTATTAGCTTCAGGTTTCCATTCTAATGTAGCAATGAAGGTTTGTGATCAAATTAGTAATAAAACTGAAAGTTAGAAAATTATAGTACTCCTTTTCAGTCAAAGATCTTAATTGCTATTAAAGACAATTGGCTTTTCTGCTCAGGACTGTGGAAGAACACCTTTCGTAGTGAGCTTCTGTCTGCTTGCAGGTGGAACTGGTAGGTGGCGGGAGCTTTGGAAGCAGTGAGAGACAGAGGTTCTCAGGAGTGAATTAAGAGATGACAGAAGTGGAGCCTAGGCAAATTGGGAAGGTAAATTCTAGGACAAGAAGACAGAGTCTCAGATCTGGGGTTGTGCTAGGCTACAGAAATAGAAGAGGAATTCAGTCAGACAAGCAGATGATGTACCAGAATAGGCAATCCATTTGGGTATCCATGCCCATCTCCTGCCATTTTCAGTCTTTTTGAAATTTTACATTACTTATATAGCATGTGAATTTAATTCTGATCTTTTAAAATAATTAGTTTTAAAATATCTAAACAAAACACTTAAAATTAAACTTTAAGGCCAGGGGTGATAGTACATGCCTATAAATTCTAGCACTTGAGAAGCTAAGGCAGGAGGATTTTGGGGAGATGGTTCTCTTTTTAGATACTGAGGATGTAACAATGATGCATTAACTAGATTTTTCTAATACACATTGAAATGAATGTACAACAGTAATATTTTAGTGATAGCATATGTTCATAGCATAATTTAGAAATGTCGAACTAGAAGATCATTTACTTGGAGTACCTGAACTTGATTCAGATTAACAGACTTTTGAAATCTTTTCATTTTATGTTAAAAAAAAAAGGTCATTAAAAGACTCAGTTTCAGTGTTCTCTAGACGGATACTCTTGGTTTTTATTTTCAGTAGAAATAGGACATACAATATAAAATTATACAACAGCAATTCAAATATTTGCAGCTTCCAAGTCAGTTTCTTAAGGAAGAAAAACAGTTGATAGATTTTCATAGTCTCCTTCTCTTCTCACCCAGAAAATTTGTGTCATAGTCCATTAGGTAGGTCAATGACTAGCTCTCATCATACTTTACTGCCTGGACCTGTCTATGATGGGGTGATTCTGAGAGACTGAAAGAGTAACAGGACATACATTTAAAAGTGAATGCATGACTGATAAATAAGAAAAGAAAAGATTTCAGAAAAGAGTAGAGAAAAGACAGACTAGGAGAAAGTACTTGAGCAGTGCTTCCTATTAAAAATTGTCTTAGGACACAATTGCTCCTAAATATTGTGTGTAACCTGGAAAAGAACAGAAGTCAAAAGTTATCAAGGATATGGTTAGGACAGTATTAAATGTGTATTTGGAGAGAGACTGGAAGGAAACAAGGAAAATGAAAATAATGCATGTGAAAAACTGGGAATGAAATGTGGGTTTGGACCAAACCTGTTTTTTCTGATGCCTCTGTGCTACAGTTGTGTCTGGAGTTAGCCTCATTTACCACTAACAATTATTACATACCACACCACTGTGGACACCAAGGCCATTGAAGAAGTAGCCTATGTTTCTCTCATGATATTAAATTACAAGTTATATAGAAATAAATTTTTTCTTATGGTGTGGTACCAGCAATAGATTTTGAATTATTTTCTCCATTTATTCAGTCTTGTACAAATATGGGTTTAAGGCAAAAATATTAGAAGTATTATCTCTCAGGAAAATGTATTGAATTTAAAATGCCTAATACAGACTTCTTCCCCAAGGGTACTTCTTAGTTTTCCTTTATATAAAAAAGCCCTTTTTCTGATTTAAAATAGTTTATTTTAAATTAGATATATACAGCTCAACATAAAACATTTTAAATATAGAAAAATAGAAATAAAAATGATAATAACTTCATTACTTAGATGCAGTATCCTTCCTGTGGGAGACAATTTGAGTGACTCCCCTTAAATGTAGAACAACTGTTGCAACTTTGATTATATCGAGACCTATTTCCTTATATTGATATGTACAGAGCTGACTATGGTATTTTGTCTGCACATCTTCATGGGGATTGGACTTAGGACCCCTTGGCTGCCCTTAACTTTAAATATATCTTGGTGTCTTTACTCTCGCCATGGGTTGCTTTGGAGGTAGTAGATTAAAATTAACTTGCTGGGATTCCAATAACGTCTCAATGGGATTATACATATAACTTTGAATTGTGAGAAAGACAAAAAAAATTACAATACTTGGGTCACCATACTCAATATTTGGGATTATGATACCCTCCCAAGTTATTTTATTTTTTGTGTACACTTTTACATTGCAGTGAGTATATGCAGCTGTTCATACTTTCATTCAGGATGTATCAGGATTCTAACATGGGCCCAATACTATACTACATATTCAGTATGTACATTGGAAAAGAAAACTGATTCCTATGTAGTATTGTCTCATTTATCTTGCTAATTTTCTCTGAATATTTAATACTATAATACATTTGTGAGAAACATCAGTGGCCCTGTGTTCAGAGCCCATATTCTAGGCAATGTATGCTAGTTCTAGGTGAGGTGTGGTGGTGCAACCATCCTCTTTAAGTTAAATACAAAAATGTAACAAGCACTTTATATTTTGTATTCAGCTGCAGAATTTTAAATATGAACAAAAACTATCTCACATCTTTCAAACAATTGCCAAAGATACCTCAGATACAGCATTTATCCCTGGCTGAAAACCACATTGAAACCCTGGCTGGACTCTCCAATTTGCAGTGCACTCCATTAGAATCCCTTATACTCACCAGGAACCCTTGTGAATTTCACCAAAATTATAGAAAAAGGTAAGGCCCCAAATGCCTGAGTAAGTCTCTGTACTGCATCGAATACTATACTTTTAACCATTTTTGCATTGCCCCCTTCTTATTTACTTAGGAATATTCATCTTATATTGAATACTTCATGCTTTATTTTTCTTTTTTTTTTTTTTTTTTCTTTTTGAGACAGTTTTGCTATGCAGTTCAGGCTGGCATTCAACTCACTTTGTAGCCCAGGCTGGCTTTGAACTCGCAGTGATCCTCTTGCCTCAGCCCCCCAAGAGCTGAGATTATAGGCATACACCTTCAAACCCAGCCACTTCATGCTTCTAATACCACCTAAAGAATTTTGAAGTAATCTTTCTTCATCTTAATACTTTTATCTTTAATACAATTTTGTCCCTTGGTTGCCTTTTGATGGCTATAAAGATTTCAGGCTCCTTTTGTGGTGTGATTTTTGCACATACAAAGATAGATGTTTTGGTTCATTCTTTGAAATTCTATGTATTTTCCCACATGTAATGAATATCATGTCTTTTAAATTTTTTCTAAGTATACGTCTTGGTTACTTTTCTTCGTTGCTGAGACAAACACCCAAAGTTAGGGAAGAAAAGGTTTATTTAGCTTACAGTTTCTGGAGATTTCAGTCCATAATCAGCTGGCTCCAAGGCAGGGTGGCATGGCACTCGGGCAACACTCCAAGGCAGCATCCAGAGCAAAAGAGCAAAATCAAACCTCTTCTCTACCCTCAAATTGTACACAGGCTACCCCCCCCCACCTTCAGGGTGGGTGTAACACAAAATGTCCTTACTCTCCTTTGCACAGGATGAGGATATTTACAAAGTAAGAACCCTGGCTCCTTGCTGAGTCTCAGTTAAACTTCTAAACTGCTCAAGTTGACACAATGTATTAACCATAAGAGTACAGATTCCTATTAAGTAATACATGACAATCTTATATATGTTTTACTCTTTGGTTTTATTTTTCACTACTTTGGTCCACAAAAGTACTAGATAAATACAAGACAGTAATTGAATCAGTCTCCTGTGTAGTCGAACTCAAATACCTGCTGAGAGGATACTATTTGTATTCCTTTGTCACTGTTGTGGATACCCCAATGAAAATAATGGAATCTAAACAACCTTAGATTGTGTGTCAAGTCAAATGCCCACTGAATTAGTCAGCATTCCTGTTGTGGGGACATAATACACAGCAACCACAACTTCAATGAAGAGAGGTTCAATTTGGCTCATGGTTTCACCAAATTCAGTTCCTGGTCAGAAGGTTTCAAAGCAGAAGCTTTACAGCCAAAGAGTGTGCCAGAGCAAAACTGCTTATTTCATGACAGCCAGGAAGCAGAACAGGGTGACAGTGCCAGAAAGGAAGGCCAGGGACTATATATCACCCAAGATCATGACTTCATGACCCACCCAGACACACCCAGAAGTGTGCTTTAAGAATCTGCTAGACATTTTAATACAAATTGACATATCATGGTTAACTTCACAATCCGCCTTTTGTCAAATTGATACCCCAACATATCTCCTTAAAACA